>LQRL01079705.1:0-21893 GCA_001703475.1 Hydroides elegans | reverse complement strand
GGGTGTGTCATGGGGGGGGGGGGGGTTTGTCCGGACACCTTAGCCTCATACACCCATTTGATCGTCTTTTCTAAGCACTAAAAGACTTGCCATTTCATTCTTTGAGCTGATCGGACAATATCGGTTCAAAGTAAAACGTTTTAACACAAATAAAAGTTAACCCTCCACAGATTTATAACAAATGCAATTTAACACACGATACCACACCATCGCGCCCTATATGTAGCGTTTATACGTGTTTCGATATAGCATTTATAAATTGTAACTGTTTATAATGTACAAGGTATTTATTATTCTTTACGAGAAGACTTATTCATAGGACGTTTAGTGTGATTTATGATGTTTTGTTTTTTTTTTCAATTAATATATAAAATGTTTTGAAATATCGATTGCATATTTATTGTTCCAATAAATGACGAGTTTGGTTTGACATTGCCTTATTTGAAGGGTACCCCACGCATTTATTGGATTTATTGGAACAATAAAGGAACACCTTTTGCGAACATTGAAACGTTGAATATATCTAAAATACCTATCATATATTGCAAATAACAGTTTATTATACAATTGCAAGCAGGCTTAATCAAGATTGAAATAATTATTCTCAAAACTTATTACGAAAATGAGGAAAATATCAAAAAAGGTGTTCCTTAAACTGCTAAAATCTCCAAGCTAGAATGCATTTGCTTAAAATTTCCAAGCCAGCTGGAATTTGGTGGGGAACAGCTTTTTTGGGGAACAGCTCGTGGGGTACTCTTCTTATTTCATAAGCCTTCATTCAATTCATAAACATGATAAATGCCATGAAACTCAGGGGATTAGGATCAAGTTGAGGGGTTGTGTTTACATAACTGAAGGGGTAAGATAAGAAACGACAACTTTTTCACCGCGACAACTTTTTCGACGCACCGTTCTCATCGAAAAAGTTGTCGACAACTATTTCACCGCGACAACTAAACCACCGCGACACCGGCATCAGATAAGCATAGCTCGAAGCCTATGCAATATATATTCTTTATCAATAATATATGTCAATTAGAAATGGTGATATTTCTATTGTCTTTCTCACGTCTTTCCTACAACGTCTACCTCACAACGTCTTTCTATTAACGTTTTTCCCACAATTCTTTCCCACAACGTCTTTCTCACAACATCTTTCCCACAACGACTTTCTCACAATGTCTATCTCACTATGTCTTTCTCACAACGTCTTTCTTACGACGTCTTACTAGCAAACGTCTTTCTCACAACCTCATTTCTCAAAAACGTCTTACTCACAACGTCTCTCTCTTTACGTTTTTCTCACAACGACTATTTTTTTCAACGTCTATTTCACAACGTCTTTCCTACAACGTCTTTCCCATAGCGTCTTTCCCACAATGTCTTGCTTAAAACGACTTTCGCACAATGTTTTTCTTACAACGTCTTTCTCACAACGTTCCTCTCTCAACGTCTTTCTTACAACGTCTTTCTCCAACGGCCTTTCTCACAACGTCTTTCTCACAATGTCTTTCTTATAACGTCTTTCCCACAATGTCTTGCTTAAAACGACTTTCTTAAAATGTCTTTCTTACAACGCCTTTCTTACAACGTCTATCGCATAACGTCTATCTCACAACGTGTTTTTCACGAGGTTTTATCACGTCTTTCTCATAACGTCTATCGCCCAACGTCTATCTCACAACGTCTTTTTCACAAGTTTTTTTTTTCACGTCTTTCTCATAACGTCTATCGCACAACGTCTATCTCACAACGTCTTTCTTACAACATCTTTCTCTCAACGAATTTCTCGCAACGTCTTTCCCACAACGTCTTTCTCATAACGTCTTTCTAACAACGACTTCCTTAAAAAAAAATCTCAATACGCCTTTCTCACAACGTCTTTCTCAAGACGTCTTTCTCACAACGTTGTCATCACACTGTTTTATTAAATATTCGTTCTCAAAACGTAGTCCTCACAACATCACGATATACGAACAATCATTATAACTATATGTTCAGACTGCCATAATTTCGACAATTTTTTATCCGTCAAATTCGACGAGCTCCAGCTGGACTCCTTCAACAGATTATGTCATTTCGAATATTTGTGGTCGATCGACATAAAACCCTGACGAGGAACAACTTCAATATGCGGCTGTTATGTATAGTAGAGCTCTAGCTTAACTCATCCAGAGCTTGTTCCATCATTGAAGAAAGTTCGACACATCGACATAAGAGACAGATCGACACTTTGATGAGATTTAATGCATGCTTCGCTCCTAGCAAAGCCAGGCATTTATAGTGACTTTCTTCCTCATAAACATATATTTAAAGGATAATATCTTATATTATCACCCACATTTCCTGAACTGAATATGAAATGTTCGCCATTTTTCAAAGGCTTCAGAATCGACAATTTTCAACCGATCGAGATGAAACCTGGACGAGGCACGACGTCAGACCTTGATTTATACGTGTATAAAATTTGAAAGCTCTAACTCAATTCCTTCCTACCAAACTCGCGTGCACAAAGTGCCTGGCATCTGAAAAAAAGTTAAAAATCAACCATTTTTAAAGTGCTCCAGAATCGACAATTTTCAATCGATCGGGATGAAACCTTGACGAGGCACAACTTCAGACATAGGTTTATACGTGTATAAAATTTAAAAGCTCTAGTTCAATTCCGTCATACCAAACTCGCTTGCACAATCTACCCCATGTCAAGGGGGACGGACAGACAGACAGACAGACAGACAGACAGACAGACAGACGGACAGACAAACTCAACCCCATATCCCTCTGTTTCACGGGGGATAATTAGTTTAGCATAAAGGATGTTGTTTGCTGGGTTTAGACCTATATTTATACTTTCAAAGGATTAAGGGGATTGGTGAGAATAAATGAGCGCACAATCTACCCCATGTCAAGGGGGACGGACAGACAGACAGACAGACAGACAGACAGACAGACAGACAGACAGACGGACAGACAAGCTCAACCCCATATCCCTCTGTTTCACGGGGGATAATTAGTTTAGCATAAAGGATGTTGTTTGCTGGGTTTAGACCTATATTTATACTTTCAAAGGATTAAGGGGATTGGTGAGAATAAATGAGCGCTTAATGTTTTTTTTTCTTTGAGTATTTGAAATCAATTATGATGTTTCATATTTCCGAGACTATATCGGTAAGAATGGCCACTTTGCTAATACAGTATAAATAGCAACAACGTCAATTTGTCTCACAAAGGGATGCGTACACAAACTTTACTAGCATGTTTTTAAAAATGTAAATGTGTCTCGTGACTGTGTATGATCCATTAACATGGAGGACATCAACGGGATAACATAAGCAAAGACCAAAGGCCAAGGAAAAGTTTGTCTTAAACGTGTATTTGGAAATTGTTAAAAGTTAGTTAAGACGACATATTAATTTAGAACTTACAGGGCTTTGCATGGATCTTTTTCGGAACTGCCATAATGACAGTTTTAAAATAAAATGGGAATCTTGTAAAAAAAATAATAATTTGAAGAAATTAAAACCCCAACTGTCGTAAACAACATTACCGTAACAAATTGCATATGAAAACTATTATGAGGGACCTACACCTAATTATTATAGCAAAAGTGAGTAACTGACAAGAGACGGAACTATGTAAATTGTTAACTGCATTACCCGCCATTCATAACATGATGTGTTACTGCCGGTTAGTCATATTAATTTTATTATTGATGTGTCACACTATTTACAAGACCAGTAGCGTTACGGTAATTTCCGGTGTATCACCCGCACCGATGCATAGCCCGATACCATCAAAAATCAAGATATATATATATTCCAAATATTCCAAAATTCGGTTAATAACGCGCACCATAAATATATCTATCTTTTTGTTACCACTTTTAATCATGTTTAGACCAAATTGGGGGTAGCAATTATGAGCTTGGATCTTTTTATCCTGTTAGGATCCGTTAAGGCATTGTATGCTCAGATAATTAATATGATCACTTTTGAAATCTACGAATCAAGTAGAATTCAACTCTATTTTTAATGAAAATCCAGAATCGATCTGTTTTTGAAAAACAAATTGATGCTTTACCAGCACCGTTGTATACCCTAAAACGAGGTACGTGCATTTTGTACATGTATTTGAAATTGGTCTGACCCGCGGGTTATGAACCGAGCATACCGGTACATGATAAAAATGATAATTGGAATTTATAGAACTTTTGATCTGATACGATTTCTATGAAAGAGCTTCGGCCATGATGCATGGGACCATTACGCATGATAATGTAGTCTCGAGGTTAAACAGTGCCTTTTATGATTAGCACCAGCTAGATCATCCTTTTGTGAAATCCGGGGATGGATTTTCCATTGTATGGGACGCAATAAAGTCGAATAGAACGCGTTTCAATTATTCAGTAGTTTGCATTTCATAAATTAGATCTAACACAAATATCAACGGAAAATATCAATATGAGAATAAAATTAATACTTAAAATCATTTTATAACGCAACGACATCTAAAATCAAATATTTACATATTTATTCATTTTCTGGATAATTGATAATGTTGGTTAGTATTTGTTGTTGTTGATAAAAATGATAAAAAGAAACTATCCTAGAAAGTAAAGGATAACAATATGATCTACATGCATATAACACTACTCTTTCCATTTCGTTTTAGAAGCATAATATATTCAAACTCTTCCACAGCGTATTCCGTGTTGCAAAATGAATCACAAATAGTTGATAGCTTTATCGTAAAAAATGTTCATATTAATTTTACCTATAAGCATAACATTCCAGCGTATTCCCTTTTTAAAAACAAGTATATCATTTTTATAAGTTTATCCGAAAGTCAAAACCATGATTTAAAGTTAATTAGTTTAAGTTATGTGCTTATATATATGAACTGACATTACAGCATATTTCGTATTTCATACAGATATTTTATTTTTAAAGATATTTTACGTTTTATCTTAAAATCACACGTACGGACAAGTCATAACAAATTTTCACATTTTCGTAGCTACTATAATTTACATACAATTTTTCAGCTACCAAAAATCGACAAGAGTACCCAAACAGCAGCTGACATATCTAAAAGCGAACCGACATCCGAGATTCGGTCGTTCTTCGAACAAACCACAGCGCATGGATTCGCCTACTTAGTCAAGGAGAACTGGTGTCGACGAGTATCCTGGTTCCTTCTCATTGTTTTCGCATTTTGCGTCAACATTACACATCTGGTTTATCTGACGAGGGAATACATGGAACGCCCGACACTGGAGAAGACATCGTTTATGCAGGATGCATCCGAATTCCCCGCTGTCACCATATGTAACAAGAATCATCGCATCGGTCGGACTTGCTTTGCTTTTATACTTCGATTCAAATCCAAAGATCAGTTCCTTCGACCAAGTTATCACGGATCATATACGAGCCGGTGACAGAACAGACACAAGAGGTGCTATAATTCAAATTCATGAAGTAAACACCCTGCCAAGCCCTCTTGTCCATGGTCAGATCAACGTAGTCCCAGGTGTTATCACCGAAATTAATTATGTGCAAAGTAGACGCAAGAAATTAGGCAAACCATACAGCGAATGTACCAATAAGAAGTTCTTAGATAAGACACAGCAATTTCGATATTCAAGACATGGCTGCATGGATAAGTGCATTGCTCGACATATACACGATGTGTGTAACTGCACGAGTGGATACTGGCCAAACGAGGCGCAATTCATCAACCAAACCACCTTGCTGCCGTGTCGCCATCTAACGAATATCAACACATCAATGTCAGCGTTTGAAGGGGAGAATTTGCTAGCGCTCTATTGTGACAAAGTATTTTTTAAAGAGAGTTTCAATGCGAAATTATGCCCATGCCAAGAAAAATGCGAGTACAATAAATATCAACTAACGCAAACTACGTTTCCGTGGCCTGAGGCCGCTGACGCCCTTGTAGTAATTGACTCCGAAGTGAAAAAGCCCACATTTAAAAGAACGACAGGAGACTCAATCGCATACAATCACTATCAAGAATTCATCACTACAAAGATCCTCTCTAGCGCCTCATTTGATGATCATTTGATCGATACACAAAACTGGATAAAAGACAATATAGCGCGAGTGGAGATTCGAACCCGTGACCTCTCAGTGGAACGGATGGAGGAGATTCCGAAGATAACGGAGGCGTCGATGCTTTCGGATATCGGAGGCATGATGGGATTGTACATGGGCTTGTCGGTCATGACTTTGGTGGAATTTCTGTGTTTGCCGTGTTATATCGTATCATCTTATTGCAAGTGGCGAAGAAAAGATAGTAACAAATGATGAGCAAGTGCTAAGTTTAATCTCTTGTTAATTGGTGAATGATAGATAAGATGGTTGTAAATGTACAACAGAAATAGTGCGCGACAATGAATAATGAAGTACAGTTTGCATATATCCCAGCCAATAAATATTTATCGATCTTATGAGATTTGCTGATAAAAGATTAGCATTTATATTCTTAAAATGTTTATTTATTGTTCCTCTTACCTGATGCGAAGTTGACGATTGGCGGCATCATGAGCGTGTCGTTCTTGAGACCCATGCGTTTGCTCTTCTTCTTATCGTACGACGCGCGGCCAAGACTCTTGTTTAGCCGGTCATGTTGCGTTGAAAAAGAACGCAGCGTGCTGTCTTGACCTAGTTCAAAGTAAATCAAATAGTATTTGAATTTAAAGAATTTTAAATAAATTTGCAATTTATGGTTAATGTTACGTTAGGGTCCTTATGCAATCGAGAGAGAAAAAAATTCTTGGCAATTTCAAATGGGTTTCTCATTCATTCATACATGTCCTAAGCCAACAAAATTCACAACATGGACATTGACAACCAACTTACCGGCAGTGAGCACATTCTTTCCGTCCTTGCCGTGGTATGACACCTGCGAGGGCGGCGCGCTGTGTCCGCTTCTTTCGCGCAATAACCTCCCGCCGCCGTCGGGCATGTCGAAGATCCAGACTCGTAGAGAGTTGTCCGGAGAGGATGTTACCATGAGGGGCTCTCCCGGCAGACATTTCATGCCTAGAACGCAAATATATAAATATCTTTGATGAAATATGAAAAGAAAACAGCGATAAAATTGTATAAAATCATAAATTGTAATGTATACGTCAAAAGAAAATATCACTTGAATCTACAAAATTGAGCACATGTCACTTGCAGTTATCTGAAATGTTCATTGATGCAATAAATTTACCTGTAACAGCTCCCCGATGGGCGTCTCTAATTTGACTTTGCAACTTCCGTTCCTGTAGATCCCACTGGGCTATATGACCCAAAGGGCTTCCGCTGCATAAGACTGGGTTTCCATCTTGAAATTTAAAAGGAATTATATTGCTAATCTCGGGCTAGTTTTATGTTAAAATAAAAATATCTTCAATTTAAAAATAAATCGGTATGTATCATATAAAATAAATTCATTACATTTGAAATAAATCCGGTATGTATCATATAAAATAAATTCATTATTATAAAACAACATGCTAACAATAATTTTTAATCACATGTATCATTTAGTTAATCTTTGTAAAAGTATCAAGTATGGACTTTATTTACAAATTCAACTTAATCATATTTGATAATATTGTGATATACCAGCTCTAAAAGCCAAAGTTGTCACAGGTCCCCAGTCTTGTTGAAATGACATGATTGTTTCGTCGTATTTGAGATTGTGAATGATGATACGACCGTCTTCTAAGCCGACGGCCACAACATCGACAGCCGGGGCCTGAAATGGTGCATGTTTATTTATACCTTATATGGAAACTTAACCCAAGTATAAAGTTCTTCTTTAAAAGTAATTGAGCAATAAATCTATACATCTTGTTAAACTGGCTGTGCGTGAAAACTCTAATTGCATTACCAAACACTATTTTTAAAATTAATGTTACTTATTACCAAAGTATGATTCATTCATTCGTATCAGCATTAACAAAGTAGATATAAATTTAGAACAGAACATGTTTCTTAAACAATTATAGATTCAGCCTACGGAATATACAAATAAGCGTACCTGTTCAATACAGGTTATAGGAGAGCCCCAGCCACTGAACGTGTAAACCAGCTTATTGGTTTTGATATTCCAGAGTTGCATGGTTCCCTGACGACTGGCGAAAAGCAATTTGTTCAGGTAAGTACTCGGGTGCAAAATGGCACTGACTTCAAAGCTTGACGAGTCAAATGTTAGTTCCAAGTAAACATCTGAAATAAAAATTTGGAAAATAATTTCAATTTAATAAACAACTCGCGACAGGGATTTATCTATTTCTATCATGGTAAACTTTAGAATTGGCTGCTATAGATTTAACTTAAACAGTACTTTTCGTCTGAATTGTCTGAAAACAAAACGAAAACCAGTAATTTAAGTACCTTCAGCCTCAATATCCCATACTTTCACAACACTCTTCCTGTCCACTGATATGAGATGTTTTCCGAATGGCAATAGTATATGAATATCTGCCTCATGACCGGAGTAGGTGTGGAATTTCTATTAATGATATAAATATATATGTATAGCAAAGATATATGTATAGTCCAATTGATATAAAATAGGTTCTAAGTCATGTGTATCAACAATTTGAAAGCATGGCAAATGGTTTATAAAATAACATATATGGCCTACATATACAGACAAATTATTATTCATGTTAAAATAATGTTTTCAAAAATAGTAACAATCTAGATTTTGAAATCAATTAAGCATTAAGATAAAATTAAGAATTGATAAGGCATTACCTCTCTTCCTTTCCTCCGGAACGCTTCAATTGTATTTGAATATGCAGTGAATATGAATTGTGCGTCAACCGTTAAACATTCTATATCTTCAGGTTGTCGGTTGCCTGAAATTATTATTACATACATGCAAAAATAAATGTTACTTAAGTTTACGAATATTTTGAACTAAGGTTTGGAATACGAAGCAGAAGGCTCAAACGTTCAAACGTTTAAAAAATTTGACATACATATTAAAGCTAAACGAATAACAGATTCAACTTACTGACGCTTATAATTCCCAGCTTTGAACTCTGAAACAACACAAATAAACCTGATCATGAAGGCATCAACCATCCCCCATTCAGAATAATTAGGCCTCTTAACCGATACTGAAGGTATTCAGTCAAAAGATTGAAAAGACATATCTTTATTAAGAACTTGTTTTCTGAGTCTATAACATAATCTCAGTGACCCGGACATCTACGTTCTAGTCCAAACAAGCTCACGATTTTTGACGATTATGTTTATTACTTTCACCAAAATTATTCGGTCAATTATCAGTATACTCATCTACACATTCAAGGACTTTGATTAGAGCATACTCGTGCAACCATAGCTCTAACCTAGCCCAGGATGGTTGCTCGCCACCTGGTCGGTTGCAGACATACGATCAGGGATATTTAAGAGCTACCCGTAGTGCCAAAAAAGCGTCTACAAATTTGCGCTCAGAAATAGGCCATCTACAAAAGCGATGGCGTACTGATACTGTAAATATGCCGTTTATGAGGTAGAAAATTGAAAGTCAGGGGACCCAATATCCGATTTCGCTCTGAGAACATCTTATAATTTCAATAGTGGCCTGAGACTGATTTTTTCGGGTCCACACCTACCACGGGGTACCAATTAGGGTAATGTCCGGTGGCAGTACCCGAATCGGCCTATTTTCAATTTGAAATTTTCTAGTTTGAGTACTAAGCAATGGATTTCAACGCAGCAAAAAAAATATATATATTTTAAGGCCCTAGCCTTGCTGTTTCCTTTGCAATTTTGATTTTAGCTTGACAGTCTATATTAAGGGAGATATACCAAATTGAAAATCAGCATTATTTTCTTTGTTGGCCATTCTAATATGTGTTTACATAAGCAAATAAATTAATCTATCAGCATCTCACTTGAACAAGTTGTTGTCGCCTTTACTAAATCTGAATGCAGATATTAGAAATAAGCTTTTAAGAAGTGATGTTAATATTTTCCGACGCTATGAATGATTCTAATGCTTAATAATGTTACTAAATTAACTAATTTCTAAAGATATGAAATAATATCATAAGACCTTGTCAATGGGTCAGATCGTTGGAGTAAACTATCCGTACTCGAGCATTTCAGGTATTGGTCTTTATCAGGAGCGCTCATGATCCGCCACTTCAACAAGATTGTCAAGGACAATGACCCAGCTTTAGTTAATAGATATGGCTTTAACCCTTTTTAAGTACTAGCAAACGCGTTTTTGTTAAATGTTTGATGAAATTTGACAGATATGTGTAAATCCATACGTCGGTAAAACAAAAGTCTTATGTTATTCATTTGTTTAAACATCAGCATATATATATATAACAATTATTAGAGTATATTTTTTTCATCATTAAAACTTGATTATTAAAACTTGATTAGGTTGTACAGGCTTGGAATCGAACCACCACCCTTATGACTATGAGTTCGATGCTATACCATTGGGCTAATAACGCGATATAAATGAACATACAAACAATGTGTATGAGTACAGTATGACCCGGTCATTATATCAAATCGAAGACTTTTAATTAAGATATGGTCATCTACTCCATGCATCATGATTGAGAATATGATTTCTGATATTTTCTAAAGGAAAAATACGTTTGAGTTGAATCCAGGATCGAACCCACGGCATTTGGATCATGAAGCCGATATTCTACTGACTGAGCTATTCGTCCTGGTATGTAACAGCTGTGATCCAAAAATCTTTTAAGTTCAACAAAAATCAATAACTTGAAGACATGACTTAATGAGAAAAATACGCGTGTCCACAATTGGATGCGTAAATCGCCAAAGACACAAGCTCCCGCATAACCAACCTTTCTGCTATCGGTAGGTTTGGTAGTATATATAATTAACGCCATCAAACCTGTCATACCGGTAGCAGACGGAGTATGGTCATGCGAAATTGGCTTCAGATTTGTTTATTGTATTGAAGACCAAATGCTGCATAAATCGCCAAGTCGACCATGGCGACCAAAGTGGGTCTATCGTCCTATAAAGCAGTAGTCAGTATAAGGATAACAGAAGCTTTGGTTAAAGTTTGAATGCTCTGTAATCAAAACTGTGGGAGAAATAGGTTCCAAAGCAAAGAGTTTTCCTATATATAGAAGACCAAATTGGCGGAAATGGCCAAGTCCACCGTGGCGACCCACGTGGGTCAATCGTCCTATAAAGCAGTAGCCAGTATGAGGATACCATAAAGAAGCTTTGGTTAAAGTTTGAATGATCTGTTATCAAAACTGTGGGAGGAGATAGGTTCCAAAGCAAATAGTTTTTTTTTCTATATAGAAGACCAAATTGGCGGAAATGACGGAAAAGTCCACCGTGGCGACCCACGTGGGTCAATCGTCCTATAAAACAGTAGCCAGTATGAGGATACCAAAAAGAAGCTTTGGTTAAAGTTTGAATGATCTGTTATCAAAACTGTGGGAGGAGATAGGTTCCAAAGCAAATAGTTTTTTTCTATATAGAAGACCAAATTGGCGGAAATGACCAGGTCCACCGTGGCGACCCACGTGGGTCAATCGTCCTATAAAGCAGTAGCCAGTATGAGGATACCATAAAGAAGCTTTGGTTAAAGTTTGAATGCTCTGTGATCAAAACTGTGGGAGGAGATAGGTTCCAAAGCAAATAGTTTTTTTTCTAAATAGAAGACCAAATTGGCGGAAATGGCCAAGTCCACCGTGGCGACCCACTTGGGTCAATCGTCCTATAAAGCAGTAGCCAGTATGAGGATACCATAAAGATGCTTTGGTTAAAGTGTGAATGCTCTGTGATCAAAACTGTGGGAGGAGATAGGTTCCAAAGCAAAGAGTTTTTCTCTATATAGAAGACCAAATTTCGCGGAAATGACCAAGTCCACCGTGGCGACCCACGTGGGTCAATCGTCCTATAAAGCAGTAGCCAGTATGGGTATACTATAAGGAAGCTTTGGCTAAAATTTGAGAGCTCTACAACCAAAACTGTGAGAGGAGATAGGTTTTTACAAAAAAGTTTACTAAACAACTAACTAACTAACTAAACAACTAACTAACTAACGGCGGACGACGCCGACCGATTGCACAAACCAAGTTTTCGTTTCACGAAAGCTGGGTTAAAAACTTTCTTTTTTAGTTTCGATGTTAGGAACTCATATGTAAGCTCAGATTTTCTGGTGTGAAAGCATTTAATAGAGGGCATTGTTATGGTGCTTCTTATTTCGCCTTCACTTCTATCAGTACAACTATTTGGTCAGAACGGTAGGTTCACATCCTGATTATGCCATCATTAAGTGTAAATGCATTCCAACATGCCCATCAATAGTTAGGTAACGCAAAAAAGTGCTTAAAATGTCCCGCGAGCATTTCGATGACCATAGCGCGCGTCTTGACGAGATTAAAGAGATGTCAAAAGAGTGGCATTTTTCCTACGGTCTGGCTCTAAACACAGCGGATTAAGTGTTTGACATGAGAAGGGTGGGTTGGTTTGAATCAATATTTTAACGGGTTTAACATCTAATTAGGCTATGAAACTTATACTCGTACGATGAGAAACCAAAAGGACTAGGCCAGCTGATTGCGATTTTATATTAACAATATCTTTAAAAACACATCAGTAAACCGAGTTAGACAAGGAAGTATTTGTGAAACACGAAAAGGCCCCAACCGCCCCCCGATTCGAAGGGGTAATGACTATCTCTTATATGCCCATGTGTTGGAAAATCACAGCTTTTGGGCATTTTTGGCCAACTTCCGGTAGCCGAAAGTGTCAAAAGTCACATCTACACACCAAGACCATTCATTTGAACCTATTCCCAGGTCTCTACTACCGTCCATTAGAAAGATACAGCCTGGAGAGCTCATGTTTTGAAAAACCGCAGTTTTTGGACATTTTTTCTGAATCTGGTCAAAACTGCCAAAAAGCACATCTTCAGGCCAAGACCTTTCATATGAGCTTACTCCCAGGTCTCTATGACCATTCGTCACAAAGAAACAGCATGGAAAAGCCTATGTTTCGAAAAAGCGCTATTTTTGTACATTTTGGCCAAATTCGGCCATTTCCGGTGACCGAATCTGGCCAAAACTGTCAAAAGGCACATCTACAGGCCAAGACTTTTCATATGATCCTACTCCCAGGTCTCTACGACCATTCGTTACAAAGAAACAGCCTGGAAAAGCCTATGTTTCGAAAAGCGCTATTTTTGGACATTTTGGCTGAATTCGGCCATTTCCGGTGACCGAATCTGACCAAAACTGTCAAAAGGCACATCTACAGGCCAAGACCTTTCATATGAGCCTATTCCCAGGTCTCTAGACTCTACGACCATTCGTTACAAAGATACAGACTGGAAAAGAATCGATGACGGACGGACGGACACCCCGAATCTATAGGCCCCCAACCTTTGGGGTTGGGGCCTAAAAACGCCATATTTTAAAGAAACTAAATATTAACACATAGCGCATAGACAGTGGAGGTAGGAGCTGTGTTATTGGTGGGCGATATTTGGGTATAGCAATTTAAGGATACTGAGATGCTATACAATTGTAGTTGAACATAGTACAAAGAACATTTTCACACTATAACCAAGTATTGTATTATCAAGGATGAGAAAGAGACTATATAATAGAAAAATATTCTTACATTGTATATATGAAAAGCTTTCCCGATACAGGTGATAATATAATTTTCTTTGTGCTTCACATGATGGTTGATTGCAAGGGGCACATGGTTGCTTACGAAACCAATAGCCCTATAACCTGTGAATATCTTGCTTGGTTTTGGCATGTCGTCACGTATTTAAAGCACAAAATGAGTTATTTCTCGCAAATGTGTCAAAAACACATGTTTACAAGGAACCGGATGTTGATTTATTCTTTACCAATAATGGGTTACTTCAGACCATTTTTCGGATATATTGAGACGAAACTTATGCAATGAGCGACATATCTAAAAACTCAGCTAATAGGTTTGAAAATTATAAGTAAAATAGAAACCAGCATATGAATTGTTTACTATTTAACCAAAAATATACCTACACAATTAACATTTTCGGTAACATGTTTACTAGTGACATAAAGATTTTCCTATGCGATAATGCCAATAAAGGTGTAGTCACATATGAGGTTTCCTTCCGTATTTAGTGTTCTCACATTCCATGTAGCTGGTGTTTTTTTTGACCGGGAGATTCTTGGCACCCCCTTTGCCCGGGACTGAGGACCTTTCTTTGTGGTGTGCTGTCATGGAGAGTGATAAGCGTTTATGGTACTTGGGCACTTGCTAAAGGACATACCAAGAGAGCATGTCCAGCTGAAACAGCTAACTAGCTGTTCATGGCTGCACTATCGACGAGCTGCTACGCCGCGCAGTGGCTTTCGCCTGTCCCTGAAGTTACCGTTGGTTCGAGTGAACTCTTCCGCCGCCTTTAGATACTCAGAGTACTGCTGCGCAGTACTCCGCCCCTCGCCCAGGTTCAGTCTGTCAGCCAAGACAGTGTACCGGGGTATGGCCGGGTTGTCAGGCACCCTTCTAGGAGCCACTGGGCGAGAAGTAGATAAGGCAATCCAGGTTAGGCTTATCGTAGGAATAGGTGCTGACCAGTATGATTAGTGAGCTACTATCAAATTACATCTACAAGCAGTGTTAAAAGCGGTTATCTACACCTACATGCAGCTAGATATTATGGCATGCAAACTAATCTTAAGGTACTACCACTACCTACCCTAATTACCGGTGTATAACCCGCGGTTTATACACCGATTTTACAAACAAAACACCTGGGTGCGGGTTATACACAGGTGCGGGTAATACACCGAATTCGAAAACATAAAATCGATTAAACGCCACGCTTAAATACCCGAATATGCATAACCTTATCATAGGGATGATTTAGCAAGGGGGTTTTGTTGTTACACAATCAGAGGATTAGTGATGCTAAGAGAATAATGAGCGACACTAATAAGAAAGTGAGTAGGATTGATAAAATACTGGTTGACCTAGGGGGTTTTTGCTTTGTAAAGCCTAATTTTTTCAAATGCATTCACTGAGACTGGGGTTATGGCATACATGTATAAGGGATAGGAGTGATTTATGAGTCGTCAAAAGAGGTGGACTTCGGGAAAAGTGTTTTTTCTTAAATGAGAAATCATGAATTCATGATAAATGTTGAGGCATTTCATTGCATAGTTAATATAAATTATTTCACTGATAATCGACATCTTTCCACATTTTAAGGGGCGGGTTATACACCGGTGCGGGTTATACACCGATTTCAAAAACATATTCCTTCAATTTTGAGGGTTGCGGGTTATACACCGGTGCGGGTAATACACCGGTAATTACGGTACTCCCTAAACGCTCTACCAATAATGGGCGTCAATAAGCAATGCCCTAAAGATACACCTATACATTGCCGTAATAGTGCCCATAGCCACATACGCATCCGAAACATGGACCCTCAGATCGAGCGAAACGCGCAGACTCGAGGTGTTCGAAATGCGCTGCCTAAGAGCCATCCTAGGGGTGATGTGCAGAGAAAGGCTGAGAAACGAACACATCCGCAAAGCCCTTCAGATGAAAAACACAATCATTGAAGTGGTAAAGCAAAAACGGCTGAGATGGCTTGGTCACGTCAAAAGACGCCCCCCTGAAAGCTATGTCGCCAAAGCCTACAGAGAAGATTTCTCAAATCCACGACCGTGAGGCAGGCCACCCAAGAAATAGATCACTCAGGTGCGAGAAGACACAGGGCTCCCTATTGCTACCGAAGAGCGCAGAGCATCAGACAGTGGCGATTGGCGTACAGTCAGCCGTTTCGAGAGAGCGAGGGGACGAAGAGTCCTTAGCATCTAAGTCAAGTAAGTCAAGACATATGATGAAACAACGCTTGAATTAACGCTTGTTTACACATGGTTTCCTTTTTGACGTGCCACTGCAAGGAAACAACGATGAAACAACGAGGTAACAATGATGAAACAAGTTGAAAACAGCAAGGAAACAAGCGTTGGCGTAATCGCAATGTTTTAAATGTATAATTGTCTCAAATTATGGCTATTATTAATGGATAATTGTTCATTATTCATAAATCGCATCAATGAAATATCAAAATTCCCCCCCCCAAAAAAAAAACATTTTAGCCCAACCTATCTAATTTTATTGGATAAAAGTATTCTAAATGGCAAGGATCAAACTTTAAAACCATCCAACATACACATTTATAACGTATATATGACTTATTACAATTATAATTAAGTTTTTTTTTTGTTTTTGTAGTTTTTATTTCAAACAGTCGTTATATTTCATTATAACTATTTCCATTGGTTACAAATTGGTATATTTATATGTATATATATAGCCTACACATATTTTTAATAAACCCAAACTTAAAGAGTGATTTTCATTACAAACAAAACATAATCATAGTATAGTATAGCAGTAATAAAGATTGTTTATAATGATTCGTGGTCGCATAAGCAAATATAATTGATATAAAAATATACAGTTCCGTGATAGTTTAAGAAATGAGTATTTCATGCAAAATGTTAAACAATGAAAAACATTTACAGCAAATACACATGCATTTACGTTACACATTCTTCTTGCTTACAAGTATTTGTCTAACTGTAAAGCATCTGAAAATGACCATTTCTCTTGGAACTTTTGCGCATTTAATGTTATACGGTCAACAGAACTTCGTATTGCAACATCACGCGAGAAACATTTAGCAGAAAACTTATTACGAGAAATTCTCATATCATAAATACTCGCTTTTATAATAAGACAAATATTATCGTGAGCTAATTCATTTTTACCGAATATGAAATCCCATTTTTTGAAATCCAGACTATTCAGTGCTAATTGATTGCAACAGTTAGTTAAGATTTCCTTTGTAAAGGAACAGTCCCATTAATGATGTACCAAAGTATTAGTTAGGGTACAAAACTTACATTTTTCTGATTCAACAATTTCCGGTCATTTTTTCTCTTATTAGTAGCTATAATATTGTGACAAATTTTGAACTGTAAGGCTAGAAGTCTAGTATCTTTGGTAACTATTCTCTGTGCCATAAAGCTTGATATAATTCTTTCTTCATCATTAAACCCAGATGAGGACCAATAGCATAAACTGTGGGTTTTTTTTCTGATTTATTGTCTATAATGACGTTATAGAATTGACGTGATTTTGCATTAGACAAATTTAATAAATGTCCATTTGAAACAAAGAGGGCATTATTTACGTCCACTTTGTATTCTTTATTCAAATATATCCTGTTTTCTTGATTTTTTAGCCAGTTGTTTATTTGAAGTTTAACCCCATTATAAAATAATATGTCTATCTCATCCAAATCATATTTGTTTTGCAGTTCTGGTATACTCATCATTTTATGATTCTTATCTAGAATATCTTTGATATAGAAAATACCTATTTGGTACCAGTCTAAGTTAAAGAGAGATTGTCCTCCAATAGGTATATCTTTGTTATTCCACAAAATCCCACCAAAGATTCTTTGATCATGTATCTCCCGAAAGAAAGCCAAAATCTCCTTGTAAAATTCAGACATAAAGATGTGTTTTGGGTCATAATTTGAATGAAGAAGTAAACGTAATCCACCATATCGATTAAATTGATTTGTGATGAGGAAGTTAATGGCTTTGTTATGCCATAGCCTAGGAATCCAGGCAAGTCTTAAAGATTTCTTCATACTTAAAAGGTCTGGGGCCCTGATACCACATTTACTATAATCCCCAATCGAACTGTGTTTTATTTTGTTAGGCTTCCCATTCCATATGAATTTGTTTATTATTTTCTGGACTTGTTGAATGTCTGAGTCTTTTGATGAGATACAGGTCAAACTATAAATTAGATTGGACATTCCAAATGATTTAGCAATAAGTATTTTGCCTATTATAGTCAGGTTTCTTTGACTCAACACATTCAGCATATGCGACAGTCTTTTTATCTTTTCAAGAATATTCTTATCATTACATAGTTTATCGTTGTTACCCAGTTCTATTCCAAGAACATTAAGCGTATCAGAAGTAGTCTGGATTTCAAAAGGTAGCACTGGTTTGATCTTACACGGGCCGATATACACTAGAAGCGATTTACTTACATTCAAACGCAAACCCGAATATTTTGAGAAGATCTCCGTAACTGTGAAAACATTAATTACTGAATTTGAATCTTTCAGGAGACATGTGGCATCATCCGCAAAAAGTGATATTTCATGGCACTGGTTACCAAAATTAAGTCATTTTATATTGTCGTTATTACGCATTAAATGCGCTAGAAGTTCAATACAGAGAATGAATAATGAGGTGGATAAGGGTCAGCCTTATCTTACTCCCCTTTTTTATTTCAAACAATCCGCAAGTAAAACCATTATTAATTACAGTACTCGAAATGTTTGTGTAACAAATTTCGACCCATTTTGTATTTTTTTTTCTAAAATTAAATTTTTCGAGTATTTTATGCATATATATCCATTCCACACTATCAAACGCCTTTTCAAAGTCTAACAGAAGTATTAGTCCAGTCTCACGGCGACGTTTCAGTGTTTGAATTATATCGTCAATCAACCTTATATTTTCGGTAATAAGTCGTCCCTTAACGAACCCACTTTGATTTTCATGAATTATTTTTGGCAATACCTTCTCAATTCTAATGGCTAGTGATTTTATAAGGATTTTATAATCAACATTTGTCAGAGATACTGGTCGCCAATTCTTGATCAAGAGTGGATCTTTTCCTTTTTTCTGTAAAAGTGTTATTACACCCCTTTTATGTGACTCGGACAATTCACCCTTTTCAACAGAATAATAAAAAACCTCAGTAATTGTTTCTCCTAACACTGGCCAGAGAGTTTTATAAAATTCGACAGTGAGATCATCACAACCCGGACTTTTCTCGTTTTTCATTCGGCTTAATGCTATATTACACTCATTTACAGATGGTCAATGAGCATGTTCTGATATGATATGAATGAATTCATGTGAAATAACATTTATCTGGTCATATATTTAACTGCATATCTAGTATTAAAGGTTCGATTAGTTGGTATAGCTATCATCTGAATTCCGATGACATTGGAAATACCATTTCGTTTAAAGTTTGATATAGGCGTCATATAATTATTTATGATGTTATTTGTATGATTCTTTAGTATTAAGAATTCCATTTGTTACAATATGAATCTAACTTTCAAAATAATTCATTCTATTAACACCTCGTTTAAGCCTTTCACATCATATACTGTACATATACAGGAGGTGTTTAGTTTAATTTTACACACTTCTAGTTTTGCTTTAAAATGAAAACGATACCAATAATAGGAATCCTATTTCGACATATGTTTGATGGGGTATTTATGTCTATGATATATCAGTCTAAAGTATTTTGGCCAACTGCGAAGAGTAGGCTGTGTTGGGTATCTCGGGTAGTCGGGTATCCGATAATCGCCTCGTGTACTCGAGCTCAAATTTCGGTTCTGGTACCCGAAATGTTGCATTATGGGAAAAGTTGGAAAGATGATTTAACATATCGAATCGATATTTTAGAAGCAGATTGGATTTTTTTGTCATCTAAGGCCTTCAAAATAAGTTTTCAGCGAGATTTCGTCGCATGATACAAAGTTAACATGATATCTTAATTTATCTTATATTAGATTATTATTACAGCATATCCTGTAGAGTAAATGTATTTGAGAGCCTGGGGAAATCATGTTTGAGTCAGGTATCGGGTCGGGTACGGTATTGACTTCGGGGGTTCGGGTAGCAAAATACCCGACCCGACACAGCCCTATCAATCACATCCTGGGAGAGGTTGCTCCAGGCCTTGTTGTGGAACGATTAAGACCAGTTAGGATCCGTATGGATTTCCTCTATGTATCCCTCTTCACAATTACCCAAATACTATCAGCCCTAGGGGCGGCATCAGGTGACTGGAGCGTCCGCTCTTACGGTGTAACATACTTTAAACCGGCGTCGTCGAGATATTGTAGCGTCCGTCTTGAAGTATGGGAAGATGTGCGGAGCATCATGCTGTTTTTCAAATCAGCTGGACACAAACGCGGTATATCCGGTCACGCTTAAGGCTATAGCACTTTTTGAATGTAGGTAACCAAGCCCATTGACCTACTTATCGATATAAACAAGACTCAATTTCCAGCCCGCGCTCATTCCAGACCAAACCATAAATACTGGATCGAAATCGTCACGTTTCACATACTTCATATTATTCTCTTCTGTTGACCTGTCTAACGTAACAACATCGCCGGTGTTAATACCTCCCATCTAGATAAAACATTGCCTCATCCTGTAACATAGAATTTGCATGTTCTTGCTTTGTGGTTCAGTCTTCAGGATCTTCTCGCGATTCGCGATTTTGCGCTGGTTGGCTGGGTTTGTTTTAAAGATCATAGTTCGGATCTTCTTTACCACTACCACAACAGCCTTGGCACATCTTCTACGAAACACATTGTTTTCTTATTCAAAATTGATTTTTTTCTATCTTTTGCATGTCTGTTTTACAAAATAAATTGTCATTCGGGTGACATGAAAATCATCTCTATTGAGTTGTCTCTGGAACCGTGAAGCACTCTATCCAGATTTCAAAAGGTGCAAAACATCCCTCAAGTTCTCATCATTTTGTTTTTTTTACTTGGCATTGTTGAATATTTAAACGGCCTAATTATATTTTAAAAAAAATAAGGAACCACAAGCTCTTTTAAAATATGCAAAGCATCTATTTCAGCACAATGGAAGTGTGTTGAATTAAACGGAACACCGCTTGCAGTTGATTGAGAAACCTTTACAAATACATCGTTATCACCGCATTCATTTGTTGTCGTAAAAACTGGTTGAAATTGTAATAAGCTTATTTACAATATGATCAAGATAATTGTAGCTTTCACTCCAATATTGACTACCATCAAATGTCATCTTCATCAGACAACATCAAGCTCCACGCTAACATATAGATGACGCAATAAGATGGAAAGCTTCCTCGTTATGCGATTTAATCTCTAAGACATTATCAACAAGCCGGATCACCCAAAAGCACAAATCAATCACTTAATGGAGCATTTAAAACCATTTTTGCAAATATGCATGTTGTCAGATGCATAAATGTGTCAAATAATCAGGAGTTTGCAATTTTCGAATATCTCATTGAAATGCTAATGACATTTTCAAAAATTAAACAAAATTCATTTAAATGATTAATTTTGTTTATTTGATAGTGATATGAACTATTATGACGAACTGGTTGGTAGACAAATGCCAAATTAAACGCAATTTTCTATCGCATTCGGATTTGGTAATATTAATGGTTATTGCAGTGGTCTATTTCTCTAAGTATAATTGCAATACAATTACAATCATTGTCGTTATTGACGTCTTTTTTTCCAAATGCTGTTCATATGTTTCACTATCATTTTTTATATGTTATTTATATGATTATTTATTAGATTGATGAGTATTAATGTTATGATAAGCATGATTTTACTGTCCATTTTTTCTTTAATCGGGTATATAATTATTATCATAATATATTATTTATTGAATTTATATAGCGCTTGTTCTTTTATAGGCTAATTATCACCATAAGTGTTTCCAAATATTCATTATCATCGTATAATAACGAGGATAACTACACAATGAATATTCTAAGTATAATAATATCGTCCCGTCTCCAATCTGGCATTTGTGTCTAAGCTGATAGAACAGTCAGTTATAGATCAAATAGAGCACCACTTCGAGAGCAATAATCTAAATGACGAATTTCAATCGGCTTATCGTGCCAATCATTCCACTGAAACCGCCCTCTTGCACATAACAAATAATATATTGTTATCAATGGATAATCGTCGCG
>LQRL01079701.1:44531-55455 GCA_001703475.1 Hydroides elegans | reverse complement strand
TTTCTAATAAACGCATTTTTAAATAAATTCTGTCTGATTATCGTTTCTTGCCATCAAAACTTAATCCAAAGTTTTATAATATAAATTGGTTTTGAAAATAAACAGATAGACACATCAAAAGTTATTAATTGGAACATTATGCCGTGGCACATATTAGTCTACTTTTCCTATATATTGCATCATTGCTTAATTAGTAAGTAGTCTTACGTGTACCATTGCATGTGGGTTGTTGTTGTTGTTGTTGTTTTTATATTGTCCATTGCCAATAATGAAATGAGAAATGGGGAATATTATTTATAGTTGTGTATGGTATCAAATATAAACATTACCTGGATAAAAATGATAAACGATATGTTTATACAGATTATATCAGCTGTTAGCGGACCCCATGCTAAAATTTCTATTGCGACACTTTCCCCGTTTTTATATCACAACAATGATGTTTCACTCTTATAAAATTGTTAAAAAAAAAAAAAAAGAAATGATAAAAAAAAACAATGTTTCAAGGAAAGTGATACTTGATGCATATATGAGTTTCATTTCAGATTAGTTTTATCACTTTAGATAATTCTATAATAAACATGACTTTGCACTTATGCATTAAAGCTCTCAATCATTCGCGAACTTAAAGTCTTGCAATCTATTTATAGAAACGCGGGATTTTGATGATTGTACTTCTCGCTATGCTATCGTTTACTATTTACAATGCGTCCTAAATGCTGTCGCGCCATTTGTATTAACAGCTTTTGAAACGTTGGCCAAAACATAAAAGAACCGTTATTGCAAATAAATGCGTGTGATTCTTAGTCAATACGAAAATCTTGAATGGCAATTTTGGATTAGAAATCTGGACAGTTCATGTATATATAGCTTTAACATTGAACGTTTATTGATATAATCAAAGTATTACACAAGAAAGGCATAAGCAAACATTAAATATTTAAATTATTTCCTGATTAGTATTTCAAAACGAATAAGGAAGGATTGATATTTGCGTCATATTTATTGGTTTATGATATCAATTTGCAGATGGGAAACACTGGATAAATACTATATAAGTTTAGAGAAAGTGCACATAACAGATCAGTAATTGGCATTGATCTTACGAAAACTCTACTTTAGAACAAAACAGGGACACGAAGGTAAGTAGACTTCTATTGACCACCCACATTATATATTGGTATATGCAAGATATCTTACATAGAAGAAAAAATATACCTGGGGAATAGACGGCCCTGCTAATCTTCAAATTTTAAATATCTATTCAATTAAATTAAATTTCCGGAATTCTACTCAAAATATTAACTGACCCTCTGGATAGAGATAGGCAATGCCCGTGCCCTAGCTTCTGGCTTGGCTATTATTGAAGGGCACCCGATGGCCTAATTTTTCAAACATGTTAATTTGAGCATTAAATCATTTGAAACAAATAAAAATCAACTAATCAAATGTTAAAACAAAATACAAATTGGTGCTCATATTTTTTTTTGTAGATTGATGACCTCATTTCGCTCATCCAGATAGCTCGAATCTGGAAAGCAACACATTTTGTGACAAATTGTGTAAAGGACCGAATTTCAATAATATTTCAGTGTGGCATGCCTTGCTATATATTTCTCAATAAAGTTATTATCGAAATTTCGAATGAATTCGTAGAAATAGAAAACTATTGTAAAAGGTGTTCCTCAATTTTGTTTTGGAAAATTTGAAGATAGATCGATTTGGATAAGGAACACCTGTTTTGAGGACCACCTCGTGGGGTACTCTTCCTTATTTTCCTCGGGTCAAAACTAATCTTGTTAATGATGAATATTATTTGTTTTTGAATTAAAAAAAAAAACAAACTATAATTGAAACGTTTTATTTTACCAAATTCAATCATTTTCCATGAATTCAATCCATTATCTAATAAGTACATGTACGACCATCATACGACACTCGTGTGCTAACAATTACGATTTTTTGCGATCGCCGAAAATAGGCAAGCGCGACGGGCTGCAGATGTTCCCTGTGATTACTGGAATATGGTTTCCAAATATCATTTGCAATTTATAGAACTACTTATAAACATAAATTATGATATCTGTTTTATTTAGAAATTCAGCCAACTAACACCAGCATGTGTTCCGACGTTGAAGAAGACTGTCCATCCCGCTCTTTTTACAGCGAAAACCGGGAACCAACCGTTATATCCTTGACGCCCAAGAAATACTATGTGCCTAACAACCGCGGGGAAGCGCATAACAACCACGAGATCAACTCAAGCAACCATGGGGTAATGCCTAACAACAAATGGGTTCATCATAGTAGCCAAGGGAAGGAGCATAACACCCGGGGATTTCACCAACCCATCCATAATAACGGAATACTATCAAAACATCAAGAAATGAAGTCTAGACAATACCCTTTATCAAAGCCTCAAATGAGCCCATCATGGAAAGACGGTGATACTCAAATGATGTACCCCGCTTCACCGCAAAGTGAAACCATTTTATCCCTTCGCGAGGATCAGGAAATCAATGAATGCGAATCGTACAAAGAAACAACCAAATTGGTTTCTAGAGATTTCAACGTAGCTACACAACGTAATACGTCATTAAAGGCATCAATCAACCTCAATAGTATATCGCAAACAGATTCTGACTTCTTTGAATTGGACTCATTTATTCCCTCTTTTAAATCCGAATGTAATGGGACGAATCGGTCAAAGAGAATAGAGAGTGATGATATAGAAACTGATAATGGAACCCGGTTTAGCATAGATAGGGGAAAAGTTGGTCAAGTGTCTCAATATGATGATTTCATCCAACCACCCCCTCTATCCAAATCTCAAACTCCGTATCCCCCAATGAACTCTCGTCACATCAGAAATTCAAATTTAAACAATGACAAAAATAATCTGAACAATGTTAAAACAAATCAAGATAGGTGGTCTCCTAATCAAACAAATTCAAATACATCAACGGATAGAGAGGATACTATCGTTTTACAAGTTCGCAAAACACCGGATAATCATCTGAGCAGGGAAACCCATTTTATGACGTCATCAGAAACTCATTCACTGACGTCACCAGAAAAATCAAATGTGATTACGTCATCGGAGACACCAAATATAGTCACAACATCGCAAAAAGAAAATGTGATTGCGTCATCAAATTCAGTGACGTCATCGGAAACAAATGATTTTATGACGCCACCAGACAATTCAGCAATGCGTCTTCCGAACGCAAATAGAGTAGAAACTGGAAATGCAACATCCCATCTAAATAAACATATTACTAAATCAAAACAGGAATCGATCAGTGTTGTCAAAAATACCGAACAGGAACGTTGTGAAACGCAAGTGCTTGTTCCCTATGATGCTCAAAATAGCAGCAGCAGTAATTTAAATTCAAACTCATATAATAATTCATCAATAAATAGAAATGGTGATGATAAATCATATGGTGTATCGGGGAATTTATTTGACGTATTCGCAACGTTTGATATTGACAATTTCTTTCAGCCAGACGGGGAGGGGGATAGCATAATCGGTCTATGTATAATAAATTTCCATATTGATTTCGTCTTTGAAATCCTAGCTCGGATAACCGAACACACTATACTGGATATTCCAAATAAAGACGGCAACACAATCCTCCACTTAGCGACTATTGTGAACCAAGACCTAATCGTGCGAAGACTTATAGTTCTTGGCGCTAATGTTATTGCACAAAATATATATGGTAACACCGCTCTGCATATTGCTTGTAAATATGGATTTTTCAAATGCGCACGCGCGCTAAGTGAACCAATCAAAGCACCGGAAGTGAAATATAGGAATTATTACACGCCGTATCAACGAATTCCACAACGCCAGGATATACTAAATTATGACGGTGTCGCATGCTTGCATTTGGCATGTGAATATAATCATGTTAATATCATAGATCATTTATTATATGACTGCGGTGCTGATGTTAATATCAAAGATGGAACAAGCGGTATGACAATCTTGCATTACGCTGCAATTGCAAACGACTTTGCCCTTGTTCGGTATCTACTAACTATTCGTAACCTTGACCTAAACGCTATGCGATATGATAACGCAACTCCTTTAGCACTCGCAAGGGGACGCAATAATCTCCTCGTCATGGAAGTACTCAAAGAACATCGTGCGATCGACGTTGATAACGATGACGTCATAATTAACGATGACGTCAGAAATAGCGGTGATAATAATTATGACGTCACAATAATTGATGATGTTATGACGTCATATATTGCGGATGAGGAGGGTGATTGTGTGATGATGAGCGATATTGGAAGAAAAATGAGTGAAATGAATTTGCTGAGCCATAATGGTGGTGCGTCTGCGTCGTTTTATGATGATGTACAGATTGGAGGAAATTATGTGGGATAAGAGTTCGATATGTTGGTGATATTGATTAGATATGAACATTTTTCATGCATGTTTTTGATCAGTTTAACAACGTTGAATTAGTCCGATGTTGATGATATTATATGATATTATATAAAAAAAAAAGATTTTCGTTGAGTGTATGTTTACCACATAGGTTTATTAAAAGTAAACGAATTAATATAGAACAACCCATAAACAAGTGTTACCAAGGATGTTTCTTAGAATTTGCCTTAATATCATATACATCGATTGTTTTGATTCTTAAACCCTGTGGTTGAATTTCCTGATAAACAATACAAATAATCCATAATTCAGACTGTTCAGAATAGAATATCGAATGTTTTTCCTTGAGTACGGCCCATAAATCGTACTTAAATATGACATCAAGAAAACAGTGTCTTTGTTAGAATTCTTTGTTAGAATCATTGAAGAGCACCCCACGAGGTGTTCCTCAAAACAGGTGTTCCTTTTTAAAATTGATCTAGCTACAAACTTTTGAAAAATGCGATCAAGCTACAAGAATTTAGGGAAAAACTTTTTCAATAATTTTCTATTTTGTACGAATCCCTTTGAAAATTGTATTTATATTTTATTCAGAAACATATAGCTAGGTGTTCTAAATTGAAATGTTATGAAAAATCGGTATTACATATTGGTATTTCGATTTTCACTTATTCACAAAAGGTGTTCCTCTCTGAATTCTAGCTGCCTAGATGAGCACAATGAGGCAAGCTAGCTACAAATATAGGAACACCTTTTTTTATAAAGATTGTTCCTCTAAATTGATTATTTATTGTATATTTCAATATAATAAGAGGCTTTATGCTCAAATCAGCACTTTTTAAAAATTAGGTCGTCGGGTGCCCTTCATCATTATAAATGTGATTGTTTAACCGAGAAGAGTTGTTATTTTAAAAAAGTTTATTTAAAAGTTTATTTATTTACACATGTGCAGATAAGTGAAATATCCTGGTGGATCCCAATCGGCAAGAACGTTTTTTGGACGTTTTTTTTTCGGAAACGAGGATATTAGACAACAGAGTTGCAAGGTAGGTCGTTATTAAGAGAACATTCATCAAACGTAACGACGTAAAAGAACTGTTTTTATCATCGTTTCGGCACGTCCGAAAGCGACGCTGAAGGAATTACCTTTGCCGATTGGGATACACATTTTTGTTGAAAGTGTAGTGTGTCTTTCTCAAATAGAAACCACTCCTTCAGCAAAGAGCATATAGATAAAGCAATCAAGATGATTGAGTGGTGGTTTTTTGTTTCCGTTTACTTTTGTTTTCACAAAATTGAGTTTACATTTTCTTCCTAAGTATGCGGTTAAATAAAAAAAAAAAACGATTCTTGTCGCCACTTCCGATTTTCACTGAGCTCATTTGCTTATCAAATCGCAAGAAGCGACAGGATTATCGCTCCTAGCGATGTTGTACATGCAAAACAATGAAAATCGCGACAAGAATAGTATTTTTATGTAACCGCAGCCTAAGTTTGGTAACAAAGTATGTTGCTACATGCTTATGGGTTAAACTCTAAAATAAATGTAATAGACTATATGTATAATTATTCCGTTATTCATGCATATCAGCTATAATCGTATACTTGATTTGTATCTCAGTGACCGTTATCTTTCTGATCGCTAATCAAGATACCAATATAAAATTCAAGCCGATAATGCGTTATCTTAGATCTCGAATCATAATGAATGTGAACATTATCATATAAAGTCGAGTACACCTTGTGTGAACTATGGTAACATTAAATTATTAGCTTTATTATATCCTATGTTTAAGACAAACAGTTTTATGAATTATCCGCGAAATAAAAGCAACTTGATAAACTTTTTCACTTTTCTTTTATATTGTTGGTTTATAAACAGGAGATGACGTATGCATCAACACAAATAAGAATGCCAACACGAGGTTTTCAACAACATGGTGTTGCTTTTAAAAACTGATCCATCACGAACTTTTAGAAATTGCCTTTCAGCTGCAACAACTAAAGGAACACAATTTGAAGTTAAGATTCGAACCTGGGCCTTTCAGGATACGACTTCCCCATTGAATTCACATCAACAATACACTGTATGCATCCGGTCATGGATGGTATCCATACTATGTCACTTTGAGACGTGGCATCAAACGGGCTTGATTTATTTTCGTTTCGAGAGGTTTTGATTTTTCATCCTTACATTCCATGATACCCTTGTGTTTAGGTCGGCATCGCGGCTCAACTTACAATTGCTCAGGCGTCTGCTAAGGGCCCCGACGTCAGATAAGAGTTTAATGCTTGCAAATGTGAACGTCCTTTCGACGTCGCTGTACGTCTCATCGAGTTGATACAACGCATACGACAGTTTAATATACTCAATTTGCTACTGCTATTAAGAATCATTGCGCGCTTGTATAAGTTTGTCTGAATATATAAATGTGATATAAATTTACATGTATAACTAAAATAACTGTGAGCATATTTCTGATTAAACAGCCAGTCATATTATTTTCAACAAAGTGCCTTGCTTTCCTACTTTCATTTGCTTACAAAAATGATATATGAATATGTATAATTTCTGCACTGTCTCTGAATTCTATGTATCATGCTGATTTAAATGATTATGTAACTACCACTTTTCACTGATCTTATAAAAATGTGGACCAGAAGACGTAAATCCGTCATGAATCAAGTGTGGCTCCCATCAGCCAACTTATTGAAATGTGAATATGCATAGACGAGCGTCTGAACTATTTGAATATGTAACAAATTGTATTATCTTTTTTATGAGAGATGGGCCCGTTCTGTCTATTTTGTTATCTAAGGTATAAAGAGGAATGCGTTTCTCGACAAAAACCGTAATTGCCAATCTATTCGTTTTGGTTGACTCTTTGAAGCGCCACAAGGGTTTTAAAATAAAAACGCTAGCATCAAGGCGCTTAAAATGGCCTTACTTTCCTCAAACTCTTTCAATGTTACATAAATTGATATTTGGTATCAAAACAGTAAACATTTTCGTAAAATAATTTCATATTGCCTCGATTAGAGCAATTCCAAATTCTCATGTGTACTATATTAACCCTTTAAGTCGCGTAACGTTCAAAATCGTGACGTCATATTGCAGCGCAAAAACCAACCTAGTGACAGTTATAACACATTAAGCGCTAATTACGTTTCGAGCCTGACCATTCTGTATATAAATAGAATACTTTTCCTTGACATAGGGCCTTATGGTTGCCATATATACACAACAGTATACAGTTAATTGATATATGATACAGCATGATGTCCAGTAAATTAGCTAACTAACAAATGTAAAGGGCCTTCCAATGTCATTAACATTACATGTTACGTACTTATATCATTATTTAATAAACTAATGATGTCAGATTTGTGGAAATCATGACAAGACGAAAGTTAATATAACTTGAGACTCTTTTGTTGATAGATAAAAATATATTTTATAAGGTTATTGGTTGAACAATTATTTCTTTATATAGTTATTGCCAAAGTAAAATGCGTTTGTAATGATGGATAAAAATAAGAGCCAATCGAAATGAGAAGTTTGAATCTAGATTCTACAACGTGCTATAGATTTGATAACCTCGTTCTATACATCACGAATTTAATGCAGTAAACCTTTCAACTTACATATTTCTAAATTTATATTTGCCAGATAAAATTGGTTATTGGTCTATTCAAATCAGTTCTCCAAAAAGGGCGATACATCCAACTTGTTTTGTTTATATGTTAATATACCAAATACAGCTGATCTATTTTAGGAAAGGCGGTATCGAACTTGATATATATGATATATCATAAGTAAAAATTATCGTCCGTCTTTTTCATGTAAAACACCTAAGTTTAAAGCACAACATGTTTGGTTCAAGACCCTTAATTCATTTTTATGTAAACTTTTTATGTTTAAAAGAGTATATTTCATTTTTAATGTTTTTCTCAACAGACATTTTAAAATGTACACAATCCAACTATACTCATCGAGACCAGAATAACGCAGATAAATAAAGCCGTCCATGAAGTTTGAATTTTATTATGTTTCCCAAACTTATTTTTGATCAAGCTTTATGTTAACGATTGTTTTAATAATCGCCGAAAAACCATTAACAAAATAGAAGCTCTTGCAATATATAACATTTATTAATTTATTTGATAAAATAACAACTTGTAAATACAAGAGGTGTTCAGTTTAATTTGTTACACTTTTATTGTGCTGTTAAGACAGCACATTGTGTGAAACCTATAAAATCCCTATTACAATAGTGTGCGTGGACCCTTATATTTTTATTATAGCTAGTCCGTTCCAATGTTCAACAATACCAAGACACAAAAATGCTGAAAAGCCAGAAGGTACAATTTTTTGCCTTTTGAAATCTGGATCGGGTGTCTCACAGATCCAGAGACATCTCAATCAAGATGAGTTTGATGTCAGTTGAATGACTATTCATTATGTAAATACCAGACACAGAAAACAAAGAAAAAATGCAATTTTGAACAAGAAAAAGCATTGGCTTGTAGGAGGTATTCCAAGGCTACTCCCGATGTGGTCAAGAAAATCTGGACTATGATCTTCAAAACAGACCCAGCAACCAAGCGTGATATTGGGAATTAATTAGAATTGAATCGATGAAGTATCCATAATGTTATCAAACACATAATCAAATGTCGAATTAAGAAAAAGTCGAAAGTACATCACCATACTCAAGCCACGGTTGAAAAACGACGGGAAAGATCCTGGAGGCTGTACCTGATACTCAACACAAGGAAATTGAGAAACTATGTTATAACTGACTCTGCACTGTTTTATCTATGTGGGAATTATGGAAAAACACGAGTTTATTAAGTTTGACAGGGTCAACAACAAGAGTATAATATGAAGTCAGCCAAACGCGAAGAATGTGCTCCTTGAATCATGGTTGGGGCCGGAGTGAGTGCTAACAGGAAAACTAGCCTTGTGATTATCGATAAGAAGGTGTAGGTGACCTCGGACACCTATGTTCAAACAGTTCTGGGGCTTTTTGTGAGAATATATATACCGCGTTAGATTCCAGGATAATTGAAAAGCAGCATGGTGTTCTATCAGGACAGAGCATCTTCAAATGCGACAATATGGACGCTGCAGTGACTCGACGACGCCGATATAAAATATATTTCACCGTAAGAGGGGAGGCCCAAATCACCTGAGGCCGACCCATGGATTATAATTTTCGTGGCATCCTGACAAGGGAGCTACGGCGGAAATCCATACGGACCCTAGCTGGTTTTAAGCATACCCTCAAAACTACCTGGAGCGACCCAACACAGGATGTAATTGATAGGGTTCTTTGCAGTTGGCCAAAACGCTGAAAATTTATATATTATAGACATCGATCCCATGTCAAACATATGTTAAAATAAGAATTCTGTAAGTTTTATAGTTTTCATTTTATAGCAAAATGAAAAGTGTAACAAATTAAACTGAACACCTCTTGTAATACTGATATATGATAAATAATTTTGTACACAAAATCAAATCAAATCTAGCAATGTGCATAAATACACTGAGTGGTATTTAATTCGTATCGTTGTTTATTACAGGTCGATTTCGATAAAGGGTGTTACACCAACTTTAAAAACAATAGTTTGTTTATATCCTTGTACTCTGTTGTAATTTCTTGTTGATAATTATAATCAAGCTAATGTAACGTGAAACCTGTTCACAAGACTCCTATATTCCAATCGGGAATAAGGGTAATCTGACCTTCTCTTTTGGTTGAAGGCTTTAAACAAGTTAGAATTATAATAGCAAAGCATAATTATACAAACAACGTATATACTCAGAGAATTACCAAAACAATCGCCGAAAATAAAAATCCAGGAATGAAACAATTCATATCTATACGGTTCAAGAATAAACATCAGACCCTTTGAAATACTATATTCAAAAATCATAGTTTCAATTAGATTTTCTGAATTCTAAACACAAAGCTGACATTTATTCTCATAATATTTATTTACAATATTAATCATCAGTTTAGGTAAACTTTTCTAGTGGAGAAAAACTATTAAAACAAATTTCAAAAATCTTAAGTTAGCCATATTTACGTGAAAATTCAACCAGCACTAAAACATGAACTTTTAACTATAACACGGCACACAATTGAAAACAAAATTCTTACAATAACTTATCAATGTATATTTTTATTTTAAAAAAAGATATATTTTTTAGTAATGTACTCATATTTGATATAAAAAAATCTGTTGTACATGAGTTTTGATGATGATAAAATAATGGAACAATCTAACCACTTTCCTTCTATCTGTTGTTAAACTTCGATATAATCTGAATTTACCAAATAAAACTGTGTTAAAAGTTTACAAATTATTAGTAAATTATTAGTAGTCACTTTGAATGCATGATATATATCATTTTCTCTTATAAATTTAAGATATAATAGACATGAAATAAACTCTTAAAATATATGAATTACATTTTTCGAGTTTTGTTTATCTTGTTATAAATTCTGT
>LQRL01079701.1:19282-31513 GCA_001703475.1 Hydroides elegans | reverse complement strand
CTCATTCTATATGTTATGTGGAATGTTTTGTAGCGTTAGTTAAATATTCATTTTTAGAGGGGGGGGGGGGCATTTTATTTGAATAAGACACGGCTCCAGAAAATAGCTACATGTATGTGTTTAGTTAAAAGAACGACCTAAGATGATTTTAAGTGTTTCTAGTTACTCAACATATAATCCTTTTTGAACCTTTCATGTTTTTTGTAATTAAAAGTCAAGCTATTTTATTGATTATTCAATTTCATAATTGTATTGAGGAAAAATATAAATGAGCCGTTTTATTCGTATACGTAATCCCCGCAAAATCAAAGAAAAATATCCCAACCATAGATACAATTGTAATGAGCGATAATATACGATAATTGGTGACTTTGTCATTCGTGTTACAACATGACGCGTTTTACACAATATATGTGACCGTATTAACGTTAGTGCACAGAATTTCCACAATGTCTAGCAAGAAATTGAATAATAATAGTTTTTACTGAGTGCACTTCAGTGGGAGTTTAGAAAGAATTTCTGAGCACTGATCTTGAATAGATATTTTGAAACACTGGCACTATACAAAAATATTGAAGGGCCGAATTATAGAAAAAAATATGAAAGTTATATCTGGAATGTTTGAATTAATAATTATGGGTATATCTCATGATATGTTATTCAATTGACTGAATTCCTGTACGTAACCATTCCATCTTATTTCAAGTTCAAACGATTTTTAAGACCGGAAGCAAAATGAAAAAAAAAAAGAAAAAAAAATATTTGGCACTTCATTTCAATGACAAAACCATCGACAAAGGTTATACGATCAAAAACTCAAGAATTTCGTTGGAAATTTTGTGACAAAACTGATGACACATATAATGCTTTATGCTTAAAATAGAATATCTGGATCTATAAATAACGCTTCCCACAGGATTAAGACCTTTCCATGCCTTTCAACTACTTTTATTGCAAATGGTTTCATTTCTCCTTAGAGCACATTTTATGGGTTTGTTAATGTCTTAACCACGCCACCAAAATGATTCTTATTCTTCCTGACCTGATTATACTTTTTATTGTATATTTGAGTGAAAAAGTTTACATATCGACGTAGGTGTCTTAGCATTATAACTTTGCATTTATGGCAATTGATATAGTTTCCGGAAATATCACATGCACTGCAACAATCGACTACAACAATTTAATGATTTTAAACATTAAAATGGTGAATAAATATATTACATTTTTTAATACGATGTTTTGCGCCGGAGGGGGGATTAAATGCCTATAGATGTAGATTCAATGAAGTATCTTTCTTGCATTTAGACTTGAAATGGGTCACATCACATTTATTCATGAAACCGATAATCAAGTTTGAGTTACTCTCTAAACTTTCTTCATTAGAGTCCAGTTAATCATTAAATGTTTTCACCTTCCTGCTGTATCACCAAATATGTTTGCAGAAAATCCTGGCAATGTTCCCAGGGTGCTGTTCGTGAATCACTTAATCCAGAGAGATAAGGTGAATTTTTAATGAGATTACAACTTAAGTTTATAACAATACTTGTTGTTTCCGGACTGCGGTGCTATCATCATTAATTATTATAATCTTGTATAAAACTAAAAGCAGTTCCTTACGTATTAAAATACCTTGGCCCATAAAAAAATAGTATGTCTAAACACAGACAAAGGCAAAAACCATGTCACATTATACAAGCGAAATGAAAGTTTATTTATAAGAAAATACATTTAACGCTCCTTTTGTATCACCAAATACGTTTGCAGAAAATCCTGACAATGCCCTTCGGGCGCTTTCGCAATATCATCCTCATATCGCTTGAAAAATAGATCCACAATTTCGTTCGTTTCTTCTTCTGTGCGTGAATCGCTTAATCCAGAGACATAGGACGAATTGCTCCAGACGCGAGTCTGCATAACGAGGCTTTTGGCATATTGTCTCGCTGCATCTTGATCTATAACAAGAAGTAAAAATGACAACGCTTTGAAAGCTTAAAATATTTTTTTAATGTTTTATCAAATAAGTATAGTTTGATACTAATCAAGTGATTTTTTCAAATTGTAACCACGATTCCCTTGATTAGAAATTCTATTTGCGAGGGTACTCAGCGGTTTATTCGGGTAAATGTTTATTCTTGCAGCACCTCTTCCTTGCTTGCAACTTTTTTCCGAACAGAACAACGATTTTTTCAAAGAGATTATTTTACTCTGGGATTATTTTTGTAAATATATCAACCAATGCAGATGTATCTTTATTTAGTCTCTGTGAATGAATCTTCGAGAGGATAAACTAATACACATTTGATTTCTTGAAATCTTTATCCTGGTAGGAGATTGTATATTTGCTTGCAGTGACTTTTCTGTGTTTCTTGCTTGCAACTTCAGAATAAACATTTTTATGCAAATCAGCGTATTAAGGTAATTTAAAAGATATCTGATTATCTCCCGCTAAACAATAAATAGATTGAGACACTTTATTTTAAATATATCGTTCAGTGCCCCTCTATTTGTTTTGGCTAGTTTATGAAAAGCGTAGGAATTCATTGTTGTGACTTGAAAATAGCATACAACCATTTCATTTGATCCCAATGATGAAACGAGTGTAGAACTGATTATGGTATGTTTCATACTTAAAACACAATGATAACTTATATCGAAAATGATATAAAATGGTCAAGATCTTGGTGGCTAGACTGTAGTAATGCAACAACCGAGCGAACAAATGAGAATAAAAATACCCTTATTTTCCGTAGTTTTCCATTTCGCATATATCGGACATGGTATGAAGATGGTCTCCGCCTTGACAAGTCTCAATCTAGATTTATAGGTTTCACTGTTGCTGTCTTTGAATGGCGCATCGAATTCTTCCCGAGTCATAATGTAATCGTTTATGGTGGTGTCTTCGAATTCTTTCTAATTATTAACAGTCAATTTTAATTAAAAGAAAATGTAGATTTTTTTTAAATTTTTATGTAACAAAAGAAAAAATATGATATATTTTCTTAATGAATAAGCATTTATGAGCATTAAAAGCATGTTGCGTCTTTTAACTGGTTAGGGAATTATTCTTAAGATAAAAGGTACTATCAAAACAACTATGCGGTATGATTATTGTATTTAATATTGCATTTAAATTCCCTTCCAATACTTTACATATGCTTCATGTATATATCTGTATAAATATATCTATATTTATCCATGTTCAATTATGATGTATCACATTGAAATTATTACAAACTAATTGATTGATTTAAATTAATATCTATACCGTTATATAAATCCCAGCGTGTCTAAAACCTCATTGTGACCTCATGTTGACTTTATGTGAGTAGATTTTAGGTCAGCATGAGCTCTCGATGAGGTTTTGTGATACGTTATATATCAAGTTATACCTGCGTTATAATCTCATCATCAAGCATACTCTTCCAATGCTTTTCCGTCTCCATGAAAGGCTGTTTGAGTTCTGAGCGCTGATATTCGGGCGTATTTTCGCTGTCACGGGTCATATTACACATCACCAAGTAGCCACCTATGCATTAAGACCCAAAAAAATATTTTTGGACTAATGCATAACTCATTTCATCAACCGTCTCAGCCCAGTAAACAGACAAGATTTGTTCAATGTCTTATTCACGTTTTGAATAGGTTTTTAGAGTTTTTCTTCTTATTTGGAGGGTCTTACACCACACATGGAGCCACTGGGAGTTGCATACCGTGTATATGACGTTTTCTTTTATATGGTCTTAATGTGACCTAGTTGAAATGCATAAAGGCCCTAAAAAGAGTTGTTTCTCGTTGTTCCCGGTGTTACCAGGCACTAACGATATCAATCAATGCATTGTCGTGATTTACAAGTTATCATCAGAATCCTTACGACCTGATAAGTATATATATATTAGAACCATCACACATCTGAGAGTGCCTCACCTCGCTAAGATTGTAATATTATTTAAAATTTGCTCGATAAAATTGTTAGGTTATCTTGAAATTGCTACAAAAATAGTTAATCAGTATAAGCTTTATTTATATAGTTTTATACTGTTTATATATCAAAAGCTCATACAACTCTTTTAATTTTCAAAACTAACCTTGCACCAGCTCCTTTGCTCTATGTCTGGAATCTGGTTACATGGCAAAATATATTCAGGAATTGTTTTACCATTAACGGTATGACCTTGCAGATCAGCAAATATATGAAAATTGTGTGTTTCATTTTCAAGATGAGCAAGATGTTTTGCTATTTTAATAAGAAAGAGTAAAATATTATCATGACGCCATTTATACCTGTCAAGCTTATGTTCGCAATTGTTTAAGACGTGATGTATGGTTTAAATGTTTATAACAGTTTCAAATGAAGAATAATACTAAACACTTTCGATAGATTATAAAGCAGCAAATACATAGCAATGGTAAACATTTTTCGTTATACGTGTTAGTATTTTAAACTTCAGCAAATGCTTTTTTTTCAATTTCATCATTTGAACAATGTACTTGTGTAGTGGATTTTAAAGTGCGTGGTCTGAAACGGATGAAAATTATATAAAATAACTTATAGCCAAAACAGGTATCTTTATAAGATTAGAAAATTGAAGAATAAAATTAGAAAACAATTAATAGATAAATAGCAGCGACTACATGGACTAGCAAAGGTTAGACTTATACGTTTATTATTTTAAACCTTATATACTAGAGTATAAGTTTTGTTGAAAAACAGAAATAGCTTTTAAAGATTTCTCACTATCAATCGCTTTATAAATGCAGTGTCCTTTTTATGCTTTCATAAGATCAAGCGCTTTATGAATGCAGTGTTCTTTTAGCTTTCACAAGACTAAGCGCTTTATAAATTCAGTGTTATTTTAGCTCTCACAAGATCAAGCGCTTTAAAAATGCAGTGTCATTTCCTGTTAAAAAAGTTCAAATCTACATTTTGTTTATTTTAAGAGATATTGAAATTACTGTGGTCCACCTGTGAGAGAGCCAAGCAATAGATGTAGAACATAGCCCAATATGAACCAATTCAGAAGGAAAGCATTGAGCGTAAAAATTGGTTCCACATGCATTCACGAACACATTCTTATACTTCGTCAAGTAGCTTGGAGTAGATTTTTCCTTAAGGCCTAAATTTAAAGAAGAAATACAAATTTCTTTATAATACATCTTTATCTTTATTTCAATTGTATTGTTATATACTTTTAACTTTAAAACTAAACCAAAAATTTATTTCAACCGTAACCTCGGTTTCAGTAAACAATTTACTGGTTATGTATTGTTATTTTGGGAATATTTATTGCATGTTTTATCGATGATGTAGACTTACTCTCAATAGTGCATCTAATTATTAAGATATCATCACAATTTCTCGACAACGAGTAAACATAAAAGAAGTACTCTTCATAAAATACACAGACCATGAATGATTCGAAATAGTAGGTTGAAATCCGAAGTCGCCTGGTCTTCATATTGAATTTGAATCTCCTGATCAGCTCCGAACCTTTCTTTTATAATGCCTTGAATGCACAGGAAGACAAAATTATTTGATAAGCTAAAGTTTAACATAGTTCAATCAGTTTCAAATAAACATTTGTTTGGTGAAAACACACACGCACAATAAAATATTTTCAAAATAGCCCAAAATGAACGAATACATTATCAAAACGCTATTATTATACGAACAGTTATTTTGAGTTCCCCTTTGTAAATGAGGTGCGGGTGAATATGTTAAGCTTACCAATCATAAATGTAATAAGATCCAACGACACTCCCCCGTCTGCAGTTCCGTATTCGGCGATTGTGAAAGCACGTTTCGATTTCGGATCAAAATTAATATTTTCTGCAATAACAGCAAAATAATTTTGAAAAAAAAAAATCTTTTTATTCATACAAACTACGGTTAAGCATATGGAATTTAAAGGCAATGAATAGAGTTGTTGGAAATGTGTCATAGTTCCGTCAAACGTCAAAAGGACGTTTTAATCAGTAACATGAACGTATTTGACCTCAGCAGCGTCCTGTGCATCCGTAAGCAACGTTATGTTGACCACTCTCCGTTGGTTTGAAAAACAAAGAGATTCTTAAAAGAAATAAAATCTTACCTAAAACTTTCTTGACAAACGGTTTAACTTTTATCAATGCTTCATCACAAACTGGAACAAAATCACAATAATCCGTATTTTCTCCCGTTTTGGTGTAATACGGTAGCTGACTATGTGGCACAAAATAGTCGTCCATTGTTACATCAAATTGACAGAATCTATTAATAGATGAATTATAAATAATAAAATTATTGAATTATGAATCATAGAAAAAATGATTAAATGAGTTACACTAGGGACCTAGCTAAATGGGGCATTTCATGATGTTACCTATTTCCCAATGACTTATAAAGTGAGAAATCCCGTTTATTTTAACGTTAGCGGTTTAAATGCGTGGTTTTGAGAAAAGCATGATAACACACGGTTTAACAGAAAAATGAACCTCGATAAATTGTCAGACCATGATGACAAGATAGTCACTGAGATAAGCACAAAGCTGATATGTATAGATGGTCGTATAGGTTTTGCGAATTTATTCTCAACATAGAAATAATGTCTCTTAAAGGTTGTGTGTTTGTGTGGCACGAAATGGTCGCCCATAGTTGCACAAAAGTGACAGGATCTGTTTAAGATAGAGGTTTTGAAAAAAAACCTTAAGAGTCTGGACACATTGGAAACTTTTTCTTGTTTTTATTTCCTAACAAACCTGTCTCCTTATGGGAAACATAAAGCTGTAAAAAAGCTACCTTACAGCTGGTAGTTTTTGGTTTCCCATAAGGAATACATTGGAAGACAGGTTTGTTAGGAAATATAAGCAAGAAAAAGCTTCCAATATGACCAGGCCCCTTATGTCTCTTTGTCAGTTGTTCATGAGCTAAACATGAGAAAACACTGCTGTCATAGCAAAATGTAGATCTACGTAGCGTCCCATGTTCCAGATGGCTAGGAAATATTGAGAAAATGCTGTCTAGCTTGGAGCCTTGAGAAATTCGAAGAGCAACCTTTTTTTAGGAATTCTTAATTTTCGCAGTGTATAGTGACAATTATTACTACAAAATTGATTTACTCTGATAACAATTGCCCAATAAACTGCTATTTACAATATAAAATAGGTAATTTAATGTAGATCTACGTAGCGTCCCATGTTCCAGATGGCTAGGAAATATTGAGAAAATGCTGTCTAGCTTGGAGCCTTGAGAAATTCGAAGAGCAACCTTTTTTTTAGGAATTCTTAATTTTCGCAGTGTATAGTGACAATTATTACTACAAAATTGATTTACTCTGATAACAATTGCCCAATAAACTGCTATTTACAATATAAAATAGGTAATTTAATGTAGATCTACGTAGCGTCTCATGTTCCAGATGGCTAGGAAATATTGAGAAAATGCTGTCTAGCTTGGGGCCTTGAGAAATTCGAAGAGCAACCTTTTTTTTTAGGAATTCTTAATTTTCGCAGTGTATAGTGACAATTATTACTACAAAATTGATTTACTCTGATAACAATTGCCCAATAAACTGCTATTTGCAATATAAAATAGGTAATTTAATAAAACACAACATTTCAATTTTCACAAAAGATGTTCCTTTTTGTTCCAAGCTGAAAAAAAAAAGAATCCAGCTGTCTTGAGGAAAGTGAACAGCTGTCGGCAAAATGTTAATGTAACCATTATTTTGTGATCGTTCATGTAATGTTGTTTTTGAAACATGTGACGCGAAGTGCCCTTCAGGTGCACAATGTAAGCTCATGTGAAATATTATTTGCATACATGTACAGTATAAACTTAGCAAATACATAATCAACTAAACATTTCAGACAATTAAAAATGTTTGAAAATGTGTATAAATGCCTTCCAGATAAAAGTAGTCATCATTTACAACAGCCTTTAAATAACAATTTATCCGTTTATCCACAACATATATATCCTATATTTGATCTTACATTTAACTGCACTGCAACAAACGTTATCAAAAGTTTTCAACTCGTACAATCGATGTCCTAGATAATACACATTGTTTTTTTAAACACTGCGTATATTGTAATGTGAACAGTCATGTATCCCTATTGATTTATTCAAGGATTGTTTATGTGACATGAAAGAACTGTGTTGCAGCTTTTTTTTCATATTTCACAAGATAGCTTTAAGCTCTGCACCTAATGTGAGGCCGCGGTTACACTGAAGAGTAAAACAGCTTTTTCACGCGGCCTGTTTTTTCTTATATTTTATAACAAGATGGTCGCGACAAAAAAAATCGCAGTGTAACCACCATTCTCTTAAAATAGCCGCTTCTTTCACCTCAGTGCAACCGTTGCCTAAGATGTGATCGCTTTATGTATTAGAATTCTATATTTGCTTAGATATCGTGATATTGTTTCGTGACTGAAAAGCGCGATGTTTTACTTAAAAAAAAAACAATGTTAGACTCAGAAATTGAGGTCAATATATTTTTGTTACATTTCCGTACATTTTAATTGCACGTTTGGATGTTGCACAAACAACGCATTATTAAGCATGGTTGGTATGGAAAATAAAGCCACACTATGTGTTATAGACTACGTCAACAAAATCAAAAATTCAATGAAAAAAAGTTCAATGCTCAAAATGTTTTATTTAATTTCAAACGTACTCGTCCCAAAACACAAGGATGGGATTTAGATGATCATTCGAAAATTAAAACAAAAACTGAATAAAATTGAATAAATCGTCTTCTATTTTGGTGATAAGCCTCAAATGAACCAATTGCAGGTTGTCAGCTTAACATTCTTGATTCCAACCTGAAAATATATATGTAAAAGTTATAATTTCAAACGTATTGTTTTATTAGGGAAAATAGGCACAAACAAGGATTCCAATATAGCCAAGCCCTAAATCATAATTTGTTTATATCAATTGCATTGCATAAAATATCGTATAATGTTATGAAGGAATAAACAAAAAAAAACGTTCATGAAATTAATTTCAATATTTCGATAATAAACCGACCATTACTTGCATTCCATTGTTTCACGTTACATATAAATATTACAGTAATTTATTAAAAACAGCATATGTATACAATAAATCATATAACCGGCGGGTTTCATAAGATGTTGTTATAGTTTTTTTTTCAAAAGATGTAAATCAAATCCTCACATTATATTAATTTCTTTTCGGTTACAAATATTATGATCATTCTATGAAACCATAATAGAACACCGTTATCGGTTTTTTGGACCATCGACATTTTGACCGTCGGCATTTTGACCTATGTTGCCAACATTGTCGACATTTTGACCGTCGACATTTTGACCGTCGACATTTTGACCTGGATTCTAGAACACCATTTCTTATTGAAGAGGTGGGCTTTACTTGTGGGCTATACTTGTTTTCAAAACATCGATAAACACGTTTCATTACATCAGAGCTATCACCTTTCAGAACAGCCATGATACCATAGCTCTATGAAGATAATTACTTATAAGGCAGATTGGTTATGAATCATTGTTTAATTGTTGAAGGGCTCCCGTGCAACAATGTGTTAAGACGACTTTACAGGTATCGCCAAATTTTATTGCAAAGTGTCACATGACTATAGTTCCATGTTATATACTTAAATGATGAGCACTATACAATCAATGAAATCATAATAATGTCATACTTTGGCCACTTACCAATCCTTTACCCTATAAATGAAAAAATAAATGACCAATCAATGTCTCTTTTCTCAAAACGTCGATTTCAGACCAAACACAATGTTACACGGAGCTCTTTTTATATTATATCTTTTTAATATAGACACTTTTTTCTCACTTCAGAGCCATCTTTTTTTTTGGAACAGAGATAAATTAACAAAAATAAATGTCCTTACTTCAGAGCCATCTCCTTTCGGGACAACGATAACATCAAAGAGATAAACATCAAAGGCATCGCCGCTTTCAATACAGAATCTGTACCATCCCTCTTCGTCCGATGGAATCATCTAAAAAACATCAAATAAAGATTGAAATAAAGCATAATTATATAGAACATATGAAATATGTATGAGCTTTGAAATAAATTTTAGCATTACATCCATGAAAAGACAGAAGCTGTACCAGCTTTCTCCGTAAGATGGAATCGTCTGGAAATATCACCATTACGTGGCAGCGAAACTTTAATGTAAGCGAAACTTTAATTTCGCTAGCAAAATATTAATTTCTCCGATGATGCTTAAAAAAAATAGTATATTAAAGATAATTTGAGAGCCATAACTTTGGGGTTGGCCTCAAATAATTATGTTTTTTTGTTGTATCTTATGATCCAATAAAGTTTATTGGTGCCATGAAGAATGCTACCGAAGAGGATTATCCGTGAGTTGAGTCAAGATCTAAATTTGGCGATTAATTGGCTTATTTCAAAGACATTACTGAATAGAACTCCATGAAAAGTCTTTGATAGATTGATTAGATTACCTATTAATATATTTCTATACATAAGTATAAGAAAAACTGTAATAAAAAGCTTAATAGATAACATTACGACACATAGTATTTGCATAAACCGAAAAAATAATCTTTCGCTAGCGAATTTAACGTTTTGCTGAAAATTAAAGTTTCGCGCTAACAAATATATTATCAAATATATGATTGAACATATAGTGTATGAATGAAATGAATTATTGCACTTCATGTAGATTTATATTTGAAACGATACATCTATGGATGCTCATTTATCAAGGAAATTGAAAACATTTTAAAATTTTATTTTCCAAAATATGTTGCTATTCTATAATTAATTTCTGAGAGATTTATGCAGACATAGTTCACTTTTACACAAACAATTAAGAAGAGGGTAGCATATTAAGAAACCTCTTCATGAGAATGTCGTCTATCACCCACTCTTCCAAATCTATAATTAGCAACATACAATAAATTTTGTTTGTTTAAAAAATCTGGTACATAACACTTTTCTGTAGGAAAACGTGTCATTGAGTTTGTGCTTAGGATGTGGCCACATAGATCAAACTATCATTTAAACCTAGCTTCAAATCACTAAAAGGCGTGGTTCCAATGCCATGAAAATATCCTTGGTTTGAAGCGCCTTTAAACTATGCTACAAACCACCTTCAAACCTACCCTCAAATCAAATGCTCATATGTATATTTCCTATTTACACCAGTTTACAGATGGTTTGAAGATGGTTTGAAGGTTTTTAAATGGAATAAAATTGTTAATTGTCGCCATGACTTTAAGTGGTTTGAAGCTTGGTTTGAAGGTAAGTTTGATCAATGTGGCCACACCCTTAAGTTACCTCTTCGTGCGAATTTCGCCTATCACCAAATCTGCCGAATCCATAGAAAGAAAACATCACTGAACTGGCTCCCTTAACATTGACGCATAATTTCTTAATAAAGTGAGTACTGGCTGGTACCCAATCATCAATTTCTAGAATCGGGGAACCATCGGGGCCGCACATTAGATTTGCTCCAGAATCTAAAATGGACATTTATTTAATGCTAATCACAACTTAATTGATTTTTTTTGGATTTAGGTATATTTTGAATCACATTTGAATAGAATTTGAAATTGCCCAAACATTAATCTCTAAATTCTCTAAAGCATCGGGTCCACACATTGGAATGATTACATATTTTTTTGTAAAGTTTAATTATAAATTAATAGATTTCGATTTATTTTGAATAGCATTTGAATTGACTTTGAATTTTGCCAAAACAATAATATCTAAAATCGGGTTGCCGTCGGGTTGGCAGTTGAGCTTGGTTTCTTCAACTTGAAATTTAATTAAAATCTAATTTTAATTGAAATATGACTTTTTTATCGATGATGATAATCAAAATATAATCTCTCAAAGTAGAGTACCGTCGGGTTGGTAGGTTGGTGGTATTGATAAAGTATGAATTCTAATTGAATTTTAATTGGATTTTGATTAAATTTTGAATCGGGTGCCATTGGGTTCGCAATTTATATTGATTCAAGAGGCTGAAATTTGTGGGAATAATCTACTTACAAAGCAAGGCGGTTTGGTCAGTTGTATTAGCCTCTCCACATCCCTGGTCGTATTCATATATACCGAGCTGATCATATTTCAATTTCATTTCGGTTGTATTAGCAGGGCAAGAATACCCATCTACACGATAAAAAAAGATAAATAAATAAATAAATCAATATATTTAACGTGCCAATATCCATAATAAAGTCATACTCAGCGGCATTTTGACA
>LQRL01079701.1:0-19055 GCA_001703475.1 Hydroides elegans | reverse complement strand
ACACACCGTTTGTGTTCCTGATCCACTTTTTCGATTATGTACACCTAACTAGGTGGACTTGGTCAGCAAAACTAAGTAGAAAGATGTATCTTTAATTTGCACGGTATCTATATTTTGCGCACAGCCTTATACGAAGATAATTCACATTAAGAAACATCTCACTTAGGAATGCAGTGAGAATTCCGGTTTTCCATCACACTAAGAGTTCTCAAATTGTTCAAACACGATCACAGTCTCAAGAAATTCTCAAGTTACACGTGTGCGCAAAATATAGATACCGCGCAGATACATATAGATATATATATACAGATAAATATACAGATAAATATAAATATGCAGATAAATATAGATACATCTTTCTACTAGGTCAACTACATTGTATATGTACCTCGGTTGCTCCTCAGTAACAATTTACAATGTTTTTTTAATACCAGACTTATGCCATACTTTATCACAGACTTTAAAACTGAGTATCTATGTAGTTCCTGTTTTTAAAAAGAGTAAGGCCACAAAGTTGGCAGCATGAGTCAACATTTTTCTATTCAAACAAATTTTGGACACAATTTTTGTCAACCGTTTTGTCTTATTAACAATGATAATAAATAAAACTTATTATTATAACATTGTTTAGAAACTTTTTGCCTTGGTAAACACATTTTCATGACATTGTGAAAAAAGAATATTTTTTTATTTACTATAACTTTTACTATAGATAAAACGTTACTTACGTGCAACTGCCACAATAGACACAAGAATTACCATCATTTCTGTTACAGACATTTTCCTGGTTTAGTTTTTGAAGATATCGAGCTGTTTTATTCCTAAATTGTTGACAAATAATGTCTCAAACAATGTAAGCTATTTATATATGTATTTTACAAAGGGATTCTAAAGACAGGAATATGTATTCATCTAACATCCTTTGTTTATAGGAAACGAGTGTTACTTCATATTGTCAATAAATATATATAAACAATTTTAAAACCATTCAATTGCGGCAGCTTTGCAAAACAAAGAATATATATATAGTTATCAATAAAAGGATCAAACATCGCGCTCTATAGGCATGTAAGAGCATTTCCCGTTTAGTGTTTTAGTATATGCAATCAATACTAGCTTCTACTGGAAGTAAACATACACATTATTCTATAAAATGACCAAAATCTAGTAAACATACACGGAAATAGGTTGAATGTCACGGATATTATTACTAACTTAACATATCTATACAATATCTAAAAATACAAAAAAAGAACACTACGTTATAGATCTCGATTTTAAAGATATGCTTATATCTAAGCATCAGACATCGATTAAACACAAAGACAACCACGGATGTTTGATTTCAACTAACTTTATTGTTTTTCATGTCAATTTTGTTCGTTAGGTTGTAAGGGGACTTCCTTTATCCGTATGTCATTGACTTTTGATATGACAATGTGTTAAAAAATAAGCCTTTCTATGATAGTCAATGATACAAAAAATATGCCAAACATTTGGATGATAACACTACTTTGGTCAACTTTGTTTTTTTTTATAATATTGAAAACAGAAAAATATATTTCTAATATTAAACTATGATTTGTAGCTGCAATTATTTAATGAAAATGCTAACCATAAAGAATATTATATTGAGGACCGTTATTACATTTTATTTTATGTTTAACATAATTTTTATTATAATAAAATTAAGAGACATTACATAAATGACCATTTGCCACCGTATTTTCCCGATGACCAAATTAAGCGGTCTCACTGCTAATGTACATATGATGGTGCTCACAGTGAATAGATATGGATAGTCTTGAGAATATAGCTCATACTTAGATAATTTTATACACATAAATATCAAGTTGCATGGTGCGAAGTAAAATGACCAAGGAAATGGTCACATAATGTGATCAAATGTTTTAGAGGAAATATCTATTGTTATGGTGTCATTTGTTGAGTGAGATCAAACAAAATGCTGAATATAATATTGATTTTAAAGTTTCTGTGTTTCTGTGTGCATCAACATCCGTATTTGCTGAGTTACATGGATATTATAAAAACTACTATTATATGTTTTCAACTAATAATCATTGGTTTACATATGGTGTTACTGTTTGAATTCATTTCCATCAATTTAACTTATATCTCTTTATTCAAAACATAACTGCATAAATGGTAAATGCATGATTAAATAGCGTTTTGTGATTGAGTTTTCTAAAGATATTCCTTTGTTTGATAATTTAGTTGTCCCTCATCAAACCAAATAGGGGTTTAATATAATGAAGTCGTTTGCATGTTTTTTTGTAGGTTAGTCTTACTTTGTAAGGATATGATTATACAATGCTGGTGTTTTCTATACTCTCTCTCATGCAGTGAAATGAATAAAACTTGATTATATTCAAATGCACCTTCAAAAAATAATGTCTAAGAAAATATATTAACATTATATTCGTATATTGCAAGAATTATATGCGGAAAAGAAAAAATATCTTGTGCTGTTTCAGCAACTATTTCGTTAAAAAGATGTTTATGATTATGCTTCACATGTTTTAGGAAAATATGGGAATTTATTGCCCGCAGGAAGTGAAAAAAATGCGCAGACCAAAGGCGCAGCCTGATGTTCGCCAATTTCACTTTCCAAGGGCAATAAATTAAAATCTTTTCCTTAAACATATGACGCATTATTCTTATTACATGTTTAACCGATATATTTGTTCAAAATGTTATTCTTATTTATGCGAAAGATATTTGAAAGACATGGTTATCAATTTGATTAAACCTAATGACATATGTCTATACAATGATATCACTAATGTGCAAACAAAAACGTTCTTTATCTGCAATGAAATATTAACTTAACTTTGAAATATCAAATACGTTTCATAGTATTACCTCAAATATGTGTAATACATATCTAAAATGTTTTCAACGAAAAAAAAAAATAAACACAGGTATTATTAAAAAAACGCGTTTGCGTATTAATGTATCTTATCATGACGTTTAATCAACACACGTGACGCCTTAACGCAACTATTTGTAGTGAAAACACATGCTTTCTGTGTGACGTGTTTTATTGTTAACGTATGACGTAACAATGACTTATCAACTGGAAAAATACGGGAAATATATTGCTTTCAATGTTTTACTGTGTGTATCACCAACACCATCAGGCAAACATGCAATAATGGTTGACTGCATTAGCCTCATCGTTTTTGTTTATTAAGGGTTTGATGAAGAATATTGCTTAAACATCAATTTATAAAGGTATTGAATATGTAAAGAATGTTTATTTAATGACTGGGTGGACAACCAGAAAACAGTTAATGTTTTAAAATCTATTTTTTTATAAATAAACCAGTTATAAGTTGTCAATTCCTTCATTTTCACATGCAACCGAAAAATTATATAATTTGATCGCAATAACAGTGAAAGTAGATACCAATTAGTGACTTATATATTATCTTTATTACATTCTAAGAGTTTTGGGCTGTTCTGTTCGGGCATCAATATAAATAGTTATTTATAGAATGAACACGCGCCTGCTTTATATATGACTTCGATGCAGTTGCATTCGGATATAATGTAGTAAGCCCAACGATGTGGCGCTCAAATAATGTTCGTTGAATTTGGCAGTTTTCTCGAAAAAAAGCATGTCCATATTTTTATTGGATTTATATCAAGTATGAAACCATATCATAAATGTTTAATTTCTTTACGAAGGAAACAAAATATATACATGACACATTGATAGTATACTTCAAATATATAAAATTATACTTTACATATGCATATATATATATATATAAATTATATTGATAAGCTAATAATTGTACAAAAATGTATATACAACTGAAATCATAATCATTTGATAATAGAATTGACATTTTAAGCATAAGTATATTATTTTCTACATAACGATTGAAAGTCCATTGTTTATTTAGCGTTCTGTGGTAGAACTAAAACTTAAACATAATTGTTGAATAAATGAATTGCATTATCACATTTATTTTATATTTCAATATTCATTTGAAGTTTGAACAACTAACATTAAGTAAAATTGCATAATATAATTGACATATGAGCATAAATAAATAAAAATAGGAGATGGTTTTGCTTCTAGTCTCGTACCCGGTTTTGATGTAAACCATATAGATCATCGTTTGGCATTTGTGGGACATCTGATCCTGATTTTCTGACGTTATGTGCAAAGTTGCTTTACGTTTGAATCAATCCAGGCTTTTTATTAATACATTAACTATCGTTCTCTCTTAAATTAACTCCTAACGCCTAGTAGAAAGTGGGGATGTTGGTTTCAACGATAATAAGGTGGCATATTTGTGTTCGACCTCTGATTAATGTACGGGAGTTCTGTTGTGTGCTCGTTAGGCACACGCATAGCTTCATCGGGTCTAACATTTACGTTCGTATTTGACCGCGCGATATCTGGCCTCTTCGATTTCGACCTCTTCCTCGATTTCGACCGAGGTAAGCGAAGATTTTCTGTGCTGCGGCCTCGTTGGAGCTGTTGACGAATTAGGTGTGACGTTTTCAGGTTCAGCTTCTCTTTAATGGAAAGTATTGCCGCATTGGTTACATTCCAATCATCATCTTCATAAAACTCTATGAAACTGTCTTTAACTTTTATTTCGGGAAGTGCGCAATAATTGAGCACACATCTAGTATATAGGTGTATGGTACTTTCTTCAATAGCCAGGTATTTCGATTTTCCCTTAATAGCTTTTTTGTAACATCAATGTGATTATCCAACGTCCGATATTTTGCGTTTAATTCAGTCATTTGATTCGTCAACCCATCAATCTTTGTTTGAATGTGTTTGATAATTTGTGCGTTTATATAATCAAAATGAGCGTTAATTTCATTCAATAGTCTCTTTCGAATACATCCTGATGTCTTCAAACTGTGTTTTCTTGTGCTTGAAAGGTCGTTGATTGCTACGTTTAGATTGGACATCACAGTTTCGTACTTATCTAAATATAATTTCACATGTCTGCTGTTTTCGTCAATTCGTTTCTTGGCTTCTAGGTTTTTTGCTTCTAACATAGTTAAAGTGTGGTTCCTACAGGCTGCGGTTCGCATGTGTCTGACTTGACATTCATCGCACATCCACTGCTGGCATTCATTGCACCACATAGACACGATATTGAACTGGCATATTTCGCATTTTATGGATTCTGGGACTAAACAAACGAGAAGATTTTACATGCATCAAGATTATTTTAAATGAGGTTATCTATATTTACGGCATACACTATGGTTAATTTAATGTTTGTTACTCTTTAAATATGTTAGTACTTGACATTCTGAATTTCATTCATTAATTATGTAAACAAACATTACAAATATTGCGCAATATTTCATACCGTTTCGGGCCGTCCCATGTTCCTGCAATGCATCTATTATTTTCGCTAGCTTAAAATCCACTCTGAGCTGTCTTATTCGACATTCCTGTCTGCAGACTGGACACTTTACATAATTGCCCTGTTGTAATCCAGGAATGCAGTCATTACATACCGAATGATCACATGGAAAAGCCCTTGGATCGGTAAACGTATCAAGACAAACAGGGCATTCCGTGATATCATCTAAAGCACTTGCCATGTCCGATACTATTTGATAATCCAACCAAAAACAACTTTAGATATTTTAGAATGTCTTAACTTGTCAAATTAGAATGTCCGTTAATGTTATCATGTTTTGAAAGACTGTCCTTGTTGTTAACAACTGTAGCGCCATAGTGATTGGGAGGACCTACTATTTGGGGTGGGTGTCAAATGTGTAGTAGGTATTATCACGCATATAAAACTATTTTTGAATATATTTTGAAAATGTAGAATAGAGGTAAAATATTTGTAATCTAATTTGACTTTAAATTTCAAAGGATTATCTATGCAAACATTATAAATTCAAGCATATTACTTGATTTTACCCACAACATAATGAGCATGCCTGACGACTGACGTATTACCTTAATTATGTTTTACTCGTATAGTGGCACATGCACAAAGGCTTATGACACATTGCTGAATAATTACAGTAATTTAGCATTAAAGGCACCCCTTCAATAGAGTAACCGTTAAGAATCTTGATATGGCCCTAATACCTTTTAACCTCTTTCACGTACAATTTACATATCAATCCTCCAAAAGCGGGAAGTCGTTCTAATATAATGTAATTATCCATTTAGTGTGTCAAGAAAATAAATTCATGCCATAAATGATAACTTTTGTGAATGTCAAATTATCAAGGAATATTTTGTATGCATGATTTTGTAATAATCAAGGAATACTTTATATGCACGTTTAAGTATATGATATTTAAATGCTGATGTGATATAGTTGTTATTCCTAATATTCAATTTATATCTATCATCTGCAGCATTAAATCTCAATATAATTAATCAATCCTAGTGTTTCCGATCCGATCAGCATATTAGTCTACACTATGTATGTGTTCCGTGGCTCTGTCTAGCCCGTTGTGACATATATTGTCGGGCTGTGATTTGGGAACATTTTCGGAATAATTTTGAAATAATAAAAATTGGTATTGTTAACAATTTCAAAACTTCTTAGAGCTTCCCTTATTGTTAAATGCAGCTCCCAATGATCATTTTTTGAATATCATACTTACCATGTTCTGCATTTTGAGAAACCTAAAAGCCCTATCCCCACACAACAAAACAAATAATACTGCAATCATATAAATTTGATGTGTACTAATTTACAAAATATGTCGAGAGCGGTCTTTATCGTCAAGTTGCATTCAAACCGTAAGATGGTAAGACTATACGACCAGATAGTGTATTATCATTAACTCTACCAACATGAAATTTCATGCACGGGATTAAACTGAGACCGTATTAATTCAAAATACGAGCGCCACTTGTGCGAGCAAACAAAGAATAAATTTACATCAAATATTTCAATTAATTGGACCTCGAACTACAAGAACTTAGGCCTAAGAGGTTTGATGTGTTTTTACGTAATTTTAAATTCAAGATTTTCGGCTTCACTTCACAGGTTTTTCCATGACTGGAACAATCGATCGTGTAATTCCAGGATAGCTTAAGCTGTTGCCACCTTGATTTGTTTTAGTGTATGTATATGCCTTATGGTTATGTGTTGCCGAATTGGCCCGGCTCGGTCCGATTAAATGATCTGACTCGGTCTGCAGGGCCTGACATAAATTGTCCCGGAACACACCCTTAGTCAACCCCTATAAATTTGGCCAACTTTTGTTTTTGAGATAAAACATTATTGGGATTGGATTCGGGTTATTAAATAGACATACATTATTTTTAAACGAGACCTTTCAAAGAAGAAAAAGAGCATACCAACAAACGTATGTTGTGTTTATAAATTCGGCCTCAACGTTTATATTTCTTAGAAGTACGATAAAAATGGGCACAAATTGATTAAAAAATGGATGAATATCTCTGTGAATACTTACTTATCCCTGTGATTTAGATACAATATAAATATATATTTAGATTTACATGATTCCAACGTTTAATGAAATGTGTTATCGTCGATGATTGGCATTAATATAGTCATGGTTGTAGATAGTTATTGATTTTGCCTAACATTTGATAAAATTTTTGAATTCCATCTCGGAGTATTCAAGTTGTACAAAGCCTAGCGGAGAAATGAAATGAATGTTAATTGTTGACTTTTTGTATCTACGAGTTTCATTTTGTCGGTAATTTTGTCTAAGAGTCGGTCTGTCTACGAGTTGACTCGAATACTGACTTAATTGTCATAATTGTAATTATAGATAAGATTGCCTTTAATCGTATGAAAAAAGTCCAGACATCTGTATTACTGTGATGAAAACACCGATCAAAATATTTATAAGCTCAAATACAGTTATGATGTATAGCAAAAAACTTAAGGATACATTTGTGGCTTCATATTGCTTAAACAGACTATGCAATCAACTATCAACTAATTTAAGTATTTTAGTTCGTTAAAATAAATTATCCGATATTGGATTTTGACAAAATGCATTCAATGATCCTTTTTAATTTTTTGTTTGTCGCAATTATGATAGCTTCTTTAATTTATTTATCACAGTGTTATACTTATCAAAATATAGTGTAATATGTCTGTTGCTTTCCTTAATTCGTTTCCTGGCTTCTTTGATTTTTAAACACAATGTAGCTGAAATATAATTCATACAGGCTGCAGTTCGCATGTGTCTGACTTGACATCCATCGCACATCCACTGCGCACATTCATTGCACCAAATAGATATTTTATTGAACAGGCATATTTCGCATTTCATTGATTTTGGGACTAAAGAAAACGAAAATGTCAAGTGATGTTCAGGATGTAACTCTATGTCACTTATCAAAGTCAATTACATAAGGCCATTTAAAATTACGGCATGTATCAGGGTCGTTCAAACACATATTTGCGATACGCACTAAATATTGATAAACCGTAACATGTTAGTACTTGAAATACTGAATTTTATTCATTAATTATGTAAACAAATATAACAATTAAGTTTCCAATATTTCATACCGTTTGGAAACGTCTGTTTCCCATATTCCTGGAGTGCATCTTTTATTTGGTTCAGCTTAAGATCCACTCTGAGCTGTCTTATTCGACATTCCTGTCTGCAGACTGGACACTTTACATAATTGCCCTGTTGTAATCCAGGAATGCAGTCATTACATACTGAATGATCACATGGAAAAGCCCTTTGATCGGTAAACGTATTAAGACAAACAGGGCATTTCGTTATATAATCAAAAGCACTTGCCATATCCTTCATGTTTTACTTTTCATCGAAATAGCTTTTAAACCATACGAATATTTTCGATTTATTTTACAGGTCTTTCAAGTTATATAAAATTGTATGAATTGAATGTAGGGGCCATGTTGCTAATAGCGTTATCCACACAGTAATCAAAAGGATATACTATTTCGGTAGTGAGGGGGTGTCAAGCTCTTGGCATTTATGAAAACATCTAAATAATATATTAGTAATGTATTAGTGCATTAGTAATGTATAAACATTAAAGTAAAAACGACACATATAATATCTATTTCGTATGTACAAATCAACTAAATATAAATGTAAATATTTGTAAACAATAGATAAGAGCCTAATATCACCAACAACATGATGAATGCCTGCATACTATCAGCGTTTGACATTAGCGGTCGCATGGTCGCAAATGCGACTAACTATTGGGCCGTGCGACTAACTTTTCAAAGGAAGTCGCACACTCCGCGACTAGCTTTTTGACTAACAGTAGAATATTTATGGTATTTAAATGCTCATATTTCTCTTTTTTTTCACTCGCGCCTTCGGCGCTCGTTTATCTGCCCATAGAAAGTAGCAATCTTATAAATATATACTCATTTGGTACTGTTTATTCGAGTGATGTTTGATATACAAATGTATATATTCATACAATCCTGTTATTGCGTACACACATTTATCATTAGAACAAAATCATTGTTATACGAAGGACCCAGTCAAGGGTTCTTGAGAGTTAAGATGATAGATGTTTGATGTTCGCTCATGAAAGAAGAAAAACACAACACAACGAACAATTAAGAAAGTAAAAAGTAAACTATTGCCAAAATTACAGCCAAAAAATTTCGCTCGCGACTTCGGCGCTCGCTCTTTCAGTTTATAAATTTATTTTCGTTAAGTCAAATCTGATTCCCTTACTTTCATGGGCTAGGTGAGGGATTACCCGCACTGATTCCACTGATCATATGGATAGGGTGCGGGATTTCCCACAGTTTCGTAAATTTTCAGATATAGCCCTGCATCATTCATTTAGAGCAACCTGTAAATAAATAATATCCTTAAAATAGTATGGCGCGACTAACTTTTCCGCCGCACGACTAACTTTTTAGAGTAAGTCGCGCGAGCGCGACCATCGATTTGGAGTTAATGTCAAACGCTGTACTATCTAAAAATAAAGTCTGGTATTTGCTTAAGAGCATGAATACATGTTTACGACCGCAAACGTGGATCTTAATGCATACAAACGTCGATTCATAGATTACCTACAGACATCTTTAGTTTGCTGAGCAAACATACCTTAATAGATATACGTTCGTAAAATGGTTGTGCAAATAATGTAATGCACAGAATGTATGTGACTAAATGACTTAAGGGAAAACACTTTGTAATTGATAACATGGATAATTTGTTTATATCAATATAATGCTTAAGAACACAAATAAATGGGAAATATGAACTGTTAATTGACTATACTGAATTATCATTTGTTTATGTTATGGAGCAATAAATGCCTAAATAAGTTTAATATCATATGTATGCATAAATTGAGCATGATATTTTTTATTTTCATTTAGATCGATTTGTGATTATATTTTAGCATTAAATGAAACCTTTTAAGTTTATTAAAACAACTTAATGCATGATTGCGTATTTCAATTATGTATTTATCATGATTTTACTAGATCGTTAAAGGCCAGTATGCAATAAAGGTACATTAATAAATAAGCGGTTCGGTTGTCAGAACTTAGCACAATAAATCTTATGAATCAAACCACAAGATATTCAATTTGCTTACAACTATATGTCAAATAATTGAATCGGTAAATCACGGTTACTCATTTACTTGGTTGACAACCCGAAAACTGTCAATAATTTTTAATGTATTTGCTATAAGTTTAAAGTTGTCAATTTCTTTACTTCAACATACAACCGACAAATTATATAGCTTGATTGCAATAGCGGTGAAAGGAGATCAATAGCAATTATTGACATACATATTCAAGTTTATATACATTTATAACGTTTTGTTCTGTTTTTATTGGACATCAATATAAATAGCAATTTATAGAGTGGGCAAGCGCTTGCTTCTTTGTCGTTAAATTTGAGTATTATTTAATGATATGACACTCAATATATGTACGTTAAATTTGGAAGTGTTCACGAAAACGAGCACGTCCATAGCTGTCTTGGATAATTATCAAGTATGTAACCATATCATAAATTTTATTGTTTTAAGGAAACAAAATATATATATACAGGACACAATAAAAGTAAACTTTAAATATATTATTATACTTTAAATATGCATATATGTATAAATTATTGTAATAATTTTATAATTGTACAAAAATGTATACACAAAAGAAATCATAATCATTTGGATTATTCATATAATACACCATTAAGCATCAACATGTTTTTTTTCTACGGAAAAATTGAAAGGTCCACTGTTAATTCACGTTCTATTGTAAAACTTAGACTTTAACATTAACGTAATTGTTGAATAAATTAGTTGCATAATCTAATTAATTTGATATTTCATAATTCATTTGTAGTTTAAACTACTAAACTTGAGAAAAAATGCATAATAATATCTACATATAAGCATTAGTAAAAAATATGAAAAATAAGAAACTGTTTTTCTTCTATTCTCGTACCTATGTTTGATGTTAGCCATAGTAGATCATCATTGGAGAGTTTTTTTTTTAAATTATGATACCATATATCACTCTCACTCTATCTTTTTCTCTCTCTTATTTTAAATCTTGCTTCACGGCATTGGAGGCGGCCTCACAAAAAACCTATTTCTAATGTTCGTGTTTGACCGCGCGAAATCTGGCCTCTGCGATCTCGACCTCCGAGGTAAGCGGCGAGTTTCTGTGCTCCAGCCCAGTTGGGGCTGTTGACGAAATAGGTGTGACGTTTTCATGTTCACCTTCTCTTTAATTGAAAGTATAGCTACATTGGCAACATTCAAATCATCACCTTCATATATTTGTATGACACTGTCTTTAACCTTTATTTCGGGTATTCGGGAATGATCAAACAGACCTCTAGTATCTAGACGCATGGTACTTTCTTTAATAGCCAGGTATTTCGAGTTTTCATTTAATAGCTTACTTGTAACATCGATGTGATCTTTTAACATCTGATATTTTGCTTTGAATTCAGTCATTTGCTTCGTTAACCCATCAATCTTTGTGTTAATGTGCTCAATGATTTGTGCGTTTATAGATTCAAAATAAACGTTGATTTGATTCAATAGTTTCTTTCGAATCCAATTTGATTGGTTCAAACTTTGTTTCCCTGTGCTTGACCGGTCGTTGAGTGCTACTTTCAGGTTGGGCATCACAGTTTTGTATTTATTTAAATATAATTTCATATGTCTATTGTTTTCGTCCATTCGTTTCCTTGTTTCTCGATTTTTCGCTTCTAACGCAGTTAAAGTGTGGTCCATATTTGCTGCGGCTCGCATGTGTGTGCCTACACATCCATCACACATCCACTGCTCACATTCATTGCACCACACAGATACGGTATTGAACAGACATATCCCGCATTTTATTGATTCTGGGACCAAACAAACAAAACAAGAGTTAACATGCATCAAGTTTATTTGAATAAGGTTATCCATAATTACGACATGCAACATGGTTAATATAATGTTTACGTGTTTTACGCACTAAATCTGCTCATTATTCTTCAAACTTATTAGTATTTGACATTCTGAAATCCATTCATTAATTATGTAAACAAATATTGAATATATTTCATACCGTTTGGAAACGTCGAAGATGGCTGATTCCCATTTTCCTGCAATGCATCTATTACTTGTTGCAGCCTAAAATCCACTCTGAGCTGTCTGATTCGACATTCCTGTCTGCAGACTGGACACTTTACATATTCGCCTTCTTGTAATCCAGGAATACAATCATAACATATTGAATGATCACATGGGAACGCCCTTGGATCGGTAAACGTATCAAGACATACAGGACATTGCGTTATATAATCAAAAGCACTTGCCATGTCCGATACTATTTGAGAATTTAACGAAAAACAACTTTAGTTATTTTAGAATGTCTTAATCATTTATATTAATATGTCATTTAATGTTATCATGTTTTGAAAGTCTGTCCTTGTTGTACCGCCATAGTGATTGGGAGGACCTACTATTTGGAGTGGGTGTCAAATGTGTAGTAGGTATAATTACGTATATAAAACAATTTTTGAATATATTTCTAAAATGCAGAATAGAAGTAAAATATTTGTAATCTAATGTGACTATAAATTTCAAAGGATTATCTATACTAATATAATACATTTTATCATATTACTTGATATTACCCACAACATAATGAGCATGCCTGACGACTGACGTTATACCTTAAAATATATTTTGCTCGTATAGTGGAACATGTACACAGGCTTATGACACATGGCTGAATAATAATAACAGTAATGCTGTTAGCATTAAAGACACAACTTCAATAGAGAAACAGTTAAAAGTGCTTGATATGGCCCTAATACCTTTAAACGTCTTTTGCGTACGATTTACATATGGATCCGCAAAGCGTGAAGTCGTTCTAATATAATGTAATTATCCATTTAGTGTGTCAAGAAAAAAATCATGCCACAAATGATAACTTTTGTGAATGTCAAATTATCAAGGAATATTTTATATGCATGATTTTGTAATAATAAAGGAATATGTTATATGCATGTTTAAGTATATGTTATTTAAATGCTGATGTGAGATAGTTGTTATGCCTAATATTCAATTTATATCTATCATCTGCAGCATTAAATCTCAATAAAATTTATCAATCCTAGTGTTTCCGATCCGATCAGCATATTAGTCTACACTATGTATGTGTTCCGTGGCCCTGTCCAGCCCGTTGTGACATATGTTGTCGGGCTGTGATTTGGGAACATTTTCGGAATAATTTCGGAATAATGAAAATTGGTATTGTTAAAAATTTCAAAACTTCTTAGAGCTTCCCTTATTGTTAAATGCAGTTCCCAATGATCATTTTTTGAATATCATACAAACCATGTTTTGCATTATGAGTAACGTAAAAGCCCTATCCCCACACAACAAAACAAACAATACTGCAATCATATAAATTTGATGTGTACTAATTTACAAAATATGTCGAGAGCGGTCTTAATCGTCAAGTTGCATTCAAACCGTAAGATAGTAAGACTATACGACCAGATAGCTTATTATCATTAACTCTACCAACATGACATGTCATGCACGAGATTAAACTGAGACCGTATTAATTCAAAATACGAGTGCAAATTGTGCGAGCAAACAAAGATTAAATGCACATCAAATATTTCAATTAATTGGACCTCGAACTACAGGAACTTAGGCCTAAGAGGTTTGATGTGTTTTTACGTAATTTTAAATTCAAGATTTTCGGTTTCACTTCACAGGTGTTTCCATGACTGGAACAATCAATCGTGTAATTCCAGGATAGCTTAAGGTTTTTGCCTCCTATAAGATTTGTTTTAGTGTATGTATATGCCTTATATGTAATGTGTTGCCGAACTGGCCCGGCCCGGTCCGATTAAATGATCTGACTCGGTCTGCCCGGCCTGACATAAATTGTCCCTGAGCAAACCCTTAGTCAACCCCTATAAATTTGGCCAACTTTGGTTTTTGAGATAAAACGTTATTGAGATTGGATACGGGTAATTAAGTAGACATACATTATCTCTAAACGAGACCTTTCAAAGAAGAAAAAGAGCATACCAACAAGCGTATATTGTGTTTATAAATTCGGCCTTAACGTTTATATTTCTTAGAAGCACGATAAAAATGGATACAAATTGATTAAAAAACGGATGAATATCTCTGTGAATACTTCTATGCGATTTAGATACAATATATATATTTTTAGATTTACATGATTACAACGTTTAATGAAATGTGTTATCGTCGATGGTTGGCATTAATATAGTCATGGTTGAAGATAGTTATTGATTTTGCCTAACATATGATAAAACTTTAGAATTCAATCTCGGAGTATTCAAGTTGTACAAAGCCTAGCGGAGACATGAAATGAATGTTAATTTTTGACCTTTTGTATCTACGAGTTTCATTTTGTCGGTAATTTTGTCGGTAATTTTGTCTAAGAGTCTGTCTACGAGTTTACTCGAATACTGACTTAATTGTCATAATTGTAATTATAGATAAGATTGTCTTTAATCGTATGAAAAAAGTCCAGACATCTGTAATACTGTGATGAAAACACCGATCAAAATAGTTATAAGCTCAAATACAGTTATAATGTATATCAAACACTTAAGGGTACATTTTTGGCTTCATATTTCTTAAACAGACTATGCAATCAACTAATTTTAGTATTTTAGTTCGTTAAAATAAATTATATGATATTGGATTTTGACAAAATGCATTCAATGATGCTTTTATATTTTTTGTTTGTCGCAATTATGATAGCAATTATGATAGCTTCTTTAATTTATATATCACAGTTTTATACTTATCTAAATAGAGTTTAATGTGTTTTCCGCAATTCGTTTTCTGGCTTCTTTGCTCTTTGCTCCTAATGTAACTGAAGTGATTCCTACAGGATGTGGTTCGCATGTGTCCAACTTGACACCCATCGCACATCCACTGTCCACATTCATTGCATCACACAGAGACTGGCATATTTCGCATTTTATGGATTCTGGGACTAAGAACGAAAAATATCAAGTGATGTTAAGCAAATAACTCTATTTTACGTATCATATAAATTGCATACGGCGATTAATAATTGTGGCATGTATCATGGTTGTTAAAATACATATTTACTATAGGCACTAAATATTGATACATCATTATTCTTAGAACATGTAAGTACTTGAAATTTTTGAAATTCTTGAAATTCTTCATACCGTCTGGAAACGTCGAATATATCTGATTCCCATTTTCCTGCAATGCATCTAATATTTGCATCAGCCTAAAATCCACTCTGAGCTGTGCGATGCGATATTTCTCTCTGCAGACTTGACACTTTACATTATTGCCCTGTTCTAATCCGGGAAACAATCATTACATACTGAATGATCACATGGAAAAGCCCTTGGATCGATAAACGTATCTAGACATACAGGACATTGCGTTATATAATCAAAAGCACTAGCCATATCGATGTTTTTCATCGAAATATACGAAAACGAATATTTTATATTTATCTTACAGGTCTTCCCATTTGAATAAAATTGTATGAATTGAATGTAGGGGCCATGATGCTAACAACTTTATCCACACAGTAATCGAAAGGATATACTATTTTGGTAGTGAGGGGGTGTCAAGCTCTTGGCATTTATGAAAACATCTAATATCACCTACAACATAATGAATGCCTGCATACTATCTGAAAATAAAATCTGGTATTTCCTTAAGAACATGAATACATGTTTACGACCGCAAACGTGGATCTAAATGCATACAAACGTCGATTCATAGATAACCTACAGACATGTTTAGTTTGCTACGCAAACAGACCTTAATAGATATACGCTCGTAAAACGGTTATGTAAATAAGGTAATGCACAGAACTCATGTGACTAAATGACTTAAGGGAAACACTTTGTAATTGATTACATAGATGATTTCTTTATATCAATATAACGTTAAGAATACAAATAAACGAGAAATATGAACTGTTAAATTACTGTATTAAATTATCATTTGTGTATGTTATAGCGAAATAAATGACTAAATTATTTTAATATCATACGTATGCATAAATTAAGCATAAATTTTTTAAATTTTGGTTTCATTTAGATCGATTTGTGATTATATTTTAGCATTCAATGAAACCTTTTAATTTTATCAAACAACTTTATGTATAATTGCGTATTTCAATTATGTATTTTTCATGATTTTACTAGACCGTTAAAGGCCAGTATACAATGAAGCTACATTAAAAAATAAGAAGCTCGGTTGTCAGAACTTAGCACAATTCATCATATGAATTAAACCACGTGGTAATCGATTTGCCCAAAACTATATGTCAAATAATTGAATCGGTAAAGCATGGTTACGTATTCACTTTGTTTGATAAGAGAAAAATAGTCAATATTTTTAAATTTATTTGCTATAAGTTTAAAGTTGTCAATTTCTTTATTTCAACATGCAACCGACAAATTATATAGCTTGATCGTAATAGCGGTGACAAGAGATAAATACCAATTAGTGACTTATGTATTAAATTGTATATGCATTCAGTTTTGTTCTTTACTGTATGGACATCAATAAAAACAAGTATTTATAGAATGGACACGCGCTTGTTTCAAAGCCGTCAAATTCGAATATAATGTAGCAAGTCCAACGATATGGCGCTAAATACATGTTCGTTAAATTTAGCAGTTTTCACGAAAAAGAGAATGCCCATAGCTTTATTGGATATATATCAAGTATGAAACTATATCATAAATTTTAAATTTCTTTAAGAAGAAAACAAATATATTCAGGGCACAATGATAGTATACTTTAAATATATAAATTATTTTATGTATAAATTATTTTGATAAGCTTATAATTGTACAAAAATGTATATACAAATGAAATCATAATCATTTCGATTAATCATAGAATGCACATTTTAAGCATCAAAATGTTTTTTTTTTCTACAAAAAAATTGAAAAGTCCAGTGTTAATTTGTGTTCTATTTCAAAACCTTAACTTTAGCATAAACATAATTGTTGAATAAATTAATTGCATAATCAAATTAATTTTATATTTCATTTTTTTGTAGTTTAAACAACTAAACTTGAGAAAAAATGAAAAAAAGGAAATCATAATCATTTGGATTAATCATAGAATGCACATATAAAGCATCAACATGTTTTTCTACAGAAAAATTGAAAGGCCAGTGTTAATTTGTGTTCTTTTGCAAAACTTAAACTTTAGCATAAACATAATTGTTGAATAAATTAGTTGCATAATCTAATTAATTTGATATTTCATAATTCATTTGTAGTTTAAACAACTAAACTTGAGTAAAATTGCATATTCTTATCTACACATAGGCATAAGTCCAAAATATGAAAAATAGGAAACTATTTTGCTTCTATTCTCGTACCCATATTTGATGTTAATCATAGTAGATCATCATTGGAGAGTTTTTTAATTATGATACCACTCTCTCTCTCTCTCTCTCTCTCTCTCTCTCTCTCTATCTTTCTCTCTCCCTCTTATTTTAACTTATGTTTCACGTCATTGCAGGCGGCCTCACATAAATTCGGGATGTTGGTTTGACCGATGATAAGGTGGAATATTTGTCTTCAACGTCAAATATCCTATGGGAATATGGACGGGAGTTCATGAGGCCTCATGGCGTACTCATGAGGCAAACGCTTATCTTCATTGGGTCTAACATTAACGTTCGTGTTTGACCGCGCGAAATCGGGCCTCGGCGATCTCGACCTCTTAGGTAAGCGGCGATTTTCTGTGCTGCAGCCCAGTTTGGGCTGTCGACGAAATAGGTGTGAAGTTTTCATGTTCAGCTTCTCTTCAATGGAAAGTATTGCTTTATTGGCAACATTCCAATCATCAGTTTTATATATTCGTATGACACTGTCTTTAACCTTTATTTCGGGTATTGCACAATTATCTAACAGACTCCCACTAGCTTGGCGCAAAACATTTTCTTTAATGGCTAGGTATTTTGAGTTTTTCTCTAATATCTCATTTGTAACCTCGATGTGTTTTTTCAACTTCCGATATTTCGCCTTTAATTTAGTCCTTTGCTTCGTTAACCCATCAATCTTTCTTTTTATGTGTTCAATTATGTGGGTGTCCATAGAGTCAAAATAAACGTTGATTTCGTTCAATAGGCTCTTTCGAATCCGATCTGATTCGTTCAAACTGTGTATCCCTGTGGCGGAAAGATCATTTATTGCTTCTTTCATGTTACATATCACAGTGTTGTACTTATCTAAATACAATTTAACATGTCTGTTATTTTCCTCGATACGTTTCCTTGATTCTCTGGTTTTTGCTTTTAACGTAGTTAAAGTGTGATTCCTACAGGCTGCGGTTCGCATGTGTCTAACTTGACACCCATCGCACATCCACTGCCCACATTCATTGCACCACGCAGATACAATTTCTATCTGGCATATTTCGCATCTTATGTATTCTGGGACTAAAAACGAAAATTTCAAGTGATGTTAAGCATATAACTCTATTTCACGTATCAAAGTCAATCACATAAGGTCATTTATAATTACGGCATGTATCATGGTCTTAAAAT
>LQRL01079700.1:9264-20613 GCA_001703475.1 Hydroides elegans | reverse complement strand
CCCCCCCCCCCCCCGCCCCCCTCATTTTCGCCGCTCGCTCGCTCATTATGCCGCAGTCATTGCTAATGTGGAATCAGCGAATATAAGGCCAAAGCATGGAAAGGATGTCACTTGATTGGCTATAAAAATCAATTGCTCATATTGTAGCAAAAGAGTAAAAATGAGGGGGGGGGGTGACCATCATTGATGACAAAGTGGGGATGGGCGCACTCAAAATGTGAAGACGACACGCAAGTTAATATGACGGACAGACGTCTTGTGCCCAAAGCCGGAAACGCAAAGACGAGATGGTGGAAAAGAAAGGGTTGACCCCGAGCAAATTGCTTCGTCTTAACAGGAAAAAGTGACAATATTTGATTGCTCTTTATTGCTAAAGACTGTGGCCCCTGTGACATAGGTCACCCTTATTTAATAAACTTTTTACATGTGACTTCATTTTAAATTTATCAGTTTTATGTTTCGCCACGTCTTATTTGTTTCTATTTTATGATTTATCGAAGTATTTTTGGAGTCGAAAACATGGTGTTGGCTCCATAGATAAGACAATATAGCAAAGCAATCGTGATTTAGGCCAAGAACAATTAGTTCGCAATTACGTCGAGCTTACGTAGTCCATTACGTAAAGTACATGCTTTATGTAGTAAACGCAGGCACAATTATCTTTTTCGCTGACCGTATAGAATTCTCGGGATCGAGATTTACAGCGGTATCAGCGTAACCTTGGTGTTACGAATGATTAGTGGTGGAATCCGTGGAAATCTTCCAGAAAGCTAATCCGGACAACTTAAGTTATCTGCTGGCAAAGTGCTTATGTATCTATATGGCTAAACATACATCAAGATAGTCAAAAGTGTTGCTTTATATGTCCTTATTCCGAGCCATAAACTACCAGCGGATTAGAGATAATTTTTATGCAACCATTCCAGACCCAGTCTTTAGATATTCCATATAAAACTAGTTTTAGTTTTGAGTGAAATCAGACTGTCATTTTAGATTATCAAAATTATGAAAACCATCGATACGATAATAAAAAACCATTGTTGCGCATAGGTTCGCCTACTAACCGCATATAAAGTTTTTTTTTTTTTTATTTCTGGTCTTATAGATTTATAAAATATTTGGTCAAAAATAAGATCATACAAATTCAAAATTATACAATAAAAAAAACTCACTAGAGCATGCAATTACAGTAGGAGAAATCATGCAAATATAGGCCTACAAGATATATCTTGTAATATTATCTAATAATAAAAAAGCATTGCACCCCTACCTGTTTGAACTGCTCTTCGAATGTCCAGTGATGTCCGCCCGTGTTGGTTCCCATTGACTCGCCATTGGGCAGCCCAATCGACGGCGGCCGGTCTGGAGTACTCGGCGGCTGCGAAAACTGCCGTTCGAGGAACGCGGGATGTGTGAAATCGAGAGGTGCTATTGGGTGATGCGGAGGAGGTAGCGATGATCTTTCGGTTTTGATGTGATCTCTGAGATGTAAAAATGTGTCCCTGTTGTTGTGTTCCATATTTTGTGGTGTGGAGTCGCCGCTTCGGTCGCCACTGCTAAAGGGTGGTTTATGTGTCATGAGTCCGTGTTGCGCTAACAAACCAGGCGGTCGCTGACTTTTGATTTCTGTCTGAGTGGGACTCAAGCGATTCTCTTTGTCTTTGTCCGAATCATTACTCGAGTCCAATCGCAAATCCTGTGGATCGTCATTCGATTCGCGACGCGCCCGCATTAACGCTTCCTTTTGTGCTTCGCGGAGTTCCCGCTCGATCTCGACCCGCTCTTCCTCTTCCTGGCGCTTCAGTTTTTCCATGATCTCTTTGTGGGAGGCGTCCAGTTTTGAGGTGGCTTCATTGTTTTTGTTGTTGGTGTTGGTGTTGTCGCCGGATTTTGGGGGAGAGGGTTTGGAGCTTCCGCCGTTTTCGGGAACCTCTTCGTCGTTCTCCGACGCCATTTCTGAGTCGAGGTCGGAGGCACCGTTCAGCTCATCGTTTGACTGCAAAATAAAACAATAAATTATATAGTATTTTGATAGAATTATGAAGTACCAAAACATATAAAGCATAAGTGATACAGCTACATAATGTGATTTTCAATCATTTTATTATTAAAGAGTTTGTCGATTTTATTTTAATTTCTAAATTAAATACTAAAATACATATTCTAATAACTAAATAAATACTAAAATACATATTTTAAATAAAAAATTTTATTTTACTCAATTTTGTTGCAAAAATCATAACTTCCAGCATCCAAATACGCCCAAATTAAGCCTCGATTATGCTCCCTACCAAAGCCTTAAAGCTGGCAATATCGTCATTTTGCGGCGGCGAATCCAACGTTTTCTCGTCTTTCTCCGAGATCATCTTGTCCATCTGTGCAGCCCCAAAGTGCATGGGAGGGTGCATGCCTCCTTGGGGGAAGTTGGGGGCAGTCATCATCTTGGACCAAGCCCCCATGTACCAGGGATAGACCCAAGGGAAAGCCAGCGTTTCGCTGTACGAACACTCACGAAGAATCTCGTGAATGCGAGAACTAAGTTTCGCGTTTGCTTTCCGTTGTTGCGCTGTTTATCTTTTTTGTAGTTTAAAAAAATGTGTGGATTTCTCTTAAATTATCAAAGTCCTCTTCATTCCAATGGTGACTGAATTATGGTGAATCTTCAATGGGTGTCCAGTGACGTTTGTGAGAGTGATTTTGGCACTTTGCTTCAATTCTTCTTTTATTTTTTGAAATTTTGTCGCCTTAGAGAAATTTTGAAGTTTTTAAGAAAATATGTTGATGTCCTAATGTCGCTCTACTTGTCATTACACAATGGTGTCATTAAAAAGATTTTCTTCTCTTGAAAACTTACTTAATTACGTTGACCTCGAGTTTGTTAAAGACCGCTTTCTTTTAATTGTAAATGATATCAAAAGCGAATCAAGTATCAATGCTTTAAGTTTCCGGTAGCAATTCTAAAGCCTGAGACACTTTTTGGCTTTAATTCACTGTATTTATCAGAAATGAATAAAGTTTTACGTGACTGATTTTTGTTAAATGTTGAAACTCATAAATGTGCCCAAGGCTGTCTTTGTTGACCATTCAAATAATCGTCCGATTTTTCTACAAAATGCGATGACACTACAACGTCTCCTTTTCACTTTTTTTTTCACTAATAAAACATCAAGAATAATCCGTAGAATTATATCAAATAATTATATATTTTGATAATTCAATAATATCAAAAAGCAATTCAGTGCGATATCATACGCGCTCATAAAATAGTAAATTAGTCCATATAATTTCACCAATTTCCCGTTTCTTCATTAACACAATGTAAGAAGCAGTGGTTGCCAAGAAGTCAAAGCAAAGAATGGCGGCCTCCTGCAGATAGTATGATGTGTGTACTAGATCGTGATGGATAAACCTCCTTTTCACTCTTTTTCCCCAACAACCATCACTGCAAAAACCACGTGGTTCTATATGGCTGATGACCAAAACAAAGCTGCGTTTTCTATTCCATTCTATTCTTCCCCTGATTTTACTGCTTTTACAACAAAACGCAGAAAAGACAGAGAGCGCTGAAGGATTTGATTGGTTATGTTTGTAGTCATGTGATTGCTTAGCTGTCAGAGGATGGGAGGGACTGAGGGGAAATAATGAGGAAGGCTGGTGCTTCTACCTCCACAAATGCATTGTAGTTTGAAGGGGAAAATGAAAACGGTACAGTAATTAATGAATTTTGATTTTTAGTGTCAATCTAGTGATTCTTTCGTTTTATGATGGGACATAGTTTATTATTTAATGATATTTCATAATTAATCAACTTTATATCAAAGCAGAACATTGCGATATATGTATTTTATATAGCCCCCTTCAAGAAAAATAAAAACATGTTTTAATTTAATGAAGAAATAATATCACTAAATAACTATCATATATAAAAACAATATAACTTAATCGAAATCCAAAATATCTAATTAAATAATGTCTAATGCCATTCAATTGCTATAAAATTGGAAAACATTTAAGTTGTGTCCAAATTCTGTGCTGTTTTCCTAATAATAACGCGATAAAAATATACCCAGTGCTAAGAAGCTTGTATAAAATTACATTACATGTCGTAATAATTTCCGATGGACAATTATTTCCACAAAGCCTTATTATGAAGGCTATTACAAATAAAATGTGATTATCAATTACGCGATAGATTGTTCGTGCCAATTGCAAAAACAAGAGCAAAATTGAATTGAACGTGCTCGGCATATTTTTATACCAAGTAATTATTATCTATAGTGCAGGTAATGATCAAGCTTTATTTTGTATAAATATTTTTCCTAGGCCTCCATTAATTTCTAAGGCAATCCTATCATACTGTTCATACACAAATGCAATTACAATTAATTTACCGTTAGAAAATCGATTAACCATTAGCTTGAATAATTAATTGACAGATATTTGCACAGTTATGTTGTTAGATTGCCTTTTGTTGTAAACAATTTGAAAAAGGAATGCACAACTCTAAAATTAATAACTCAATTTCAATCACATGTAGTTGTAAATTGTATGAGGGTTGGTAGTCATAATTTATTAAAAAATAATAATTTATGATATTGCAAAACACTGAAAATAAGTTTGTTTACGTAACTAGATGCGTCGTCATTTTATAATAATTGTTAATTCAATAATTCAAAGTCACGAACCATAAAAGACTTTTTAATGATGGTTTTTAAATATGTATTTTAAACATTTATCGATTTATAATGTTAATTAGTTGTACCTGTTTTCTATGTTTGAATGAATGTCAAATTACGTCCTGGCTGGTGGACATACAATGTTTAGAAAATTATCAATAAACATAGAAAATATATAAAAACAATGGAAAATGGAATAAAGCATCTAATAAATTTCAAATTCAATCAGAATTCAACTTTAACTTATATGTTTTTGTACCATTAATATGAAATATACATATAAACCAATATATATAAAAGAAATAAGAATTCATCTAAACGCTATACTCACTTTCAATCCATAGAATTCCGGGTAGCCTGCCCCTGGAAACACGCACTGCAAAAGCTTATTTCCAACCATCTTTGTCTTCTGCTCTCCTCTGCAAATCTCCAAGATGCTATTTGGTTGGTGTGTCCTTATAATAACACTATCCTTTAACTATCGGTAGTCACCAATGTCTTTAGGGCGATATTTTGTTTCAAATTTAATATCCAAAACTGTTCCTTGATAATGAATATTAAAGATAATATTGTTGTGTAATTGATAAAAATGAATGTTGGTACAAATGATCGAATGAATCCAATTTCACTCTGATAATTGATAAATATTGCAAGATTGTATATGTGGAAACAAGCTGAGCTCGTTCTGTGAAATCAAATATTAATGATAATTATCTAGTATAATTCCTCCATCATACAGCTGTCATTTTGAATAATCGAACTAATACGTCATGTGATTTTCTTAAGACGACTTTTGCCTTCTGATGGTGTCTCTGTGATTTTGCTCTCTCATCATGTAGAAGTCTTGTGTTGCCGTTTTTATGCTACATTAAATATTGATATCTCAATTATGAAGGTTGCGCTTAAATATCAACCAGCAATCATAATCATATTTGGAGCAGACACACTCTTACTGACGAGTTAATCAAAACTGGCAAAGACATCTCTTCGGCTCGTGAACAGTCTAAACTCCGAACGCTCTTTGTGAGCAAGGGATGCCGCCTCGAAGAAGAATCTTGAAATGTAATCAAAAAGAAAAGGGGTGTATCATTGCCACGGGTGTGACCTCCTAATCTCTTGAGTTAATTTGACTTAATACTGAGCACAATTGACATTTGCAGATTAAGAGCGATTCTATTGTGACAACAATTTGATTAGAGGGAAAGTAAATCCCCCCATTAATTGGCAATTTGTGTGCATTAATTTAGCAAGAACATAATTGCGGATTAACTAATTGAATAAGTTTTCCTTTTTCTTTTGTTTTTGTGGTTCTTGAGATATTTACAAAGAGGCTTGATAAAAGTAATATAAATGTTATCGTTTACTTAAAATTAGCAAGGTTTTATATCAAAATTATTTTTCTCCGAATTAAGATGCGATATGACATTTGATTATTTTAGGCATTTTTTTCTTTCAAAATAACTTCAAGCGACTTTAATTGTATTAAGATGCATGGACTTTATTATGTATTTTTTTTCATGTGCCTGGTCAATTATTTGACTATCTTAATTGATGTTTAATGTATATTATTCTAGTCTTTTAAATATGCTTAGGGATATAATGTAAGTATTGGTTTAATGATTGGAATCGCACTGGGGTTTTGATTGATTTATACCGTTTATAATACACTTCATGTCTATATCCAGACCGATTTAACTACTTTAATAACTATACATTAGAATCATGCATAAATATATTAGGAATAATATCCGAACGGTCATACTAAAATGGTTATTGACCCGCGGGATGGGAATAGTAATGCCCATGCCCGAAAGGTGCGAGCATTACTGATTCCTTTCCCGAGGATCAATAACCATTTCGGTATGGATCTAGAGGATTTAATGTCTTTTATCACATGAAAATAATGTGTCAAATATGGAGATATAAAAGGTTGCCGCTACGGGGCAATATCAAAAGTGATATTGCCCGGGTGATATTGCCCGACATATTGCTTCAACATCCATCTCAGCCAAATGTCTAGGTTCTTACAGTCAACACAACTCCTAACCTTACAACTCAAACGGCTAAACGATGCAACCCAAACGCGTAAACGAAACTTTTCAAACGGCTAAACGAAACTTTCCAAACGACTAAACCGCTAAACGCCTAAACGGCTAAACGATGACCGATAGCTGCTGTGGGGGTATAAAAGGAAAAACATGCTGTCATTTATTCATACTTCAATATGCCTCGACTATCATTGGAGCTGCACAAAGCTGTTATTCATGTGAGAGAAGATGGGTATTCTACTGCAGAAATTCAGGAGACTCTTGAAAAAATGCCTTATCCATTAAATCTATATTCATAAATCCGTAAAATATATTGCAAATCACAGCAATACTATTAAAAATGCATTTAAACTATGCACACACAACATGTGTAACCCGACAAAGAATGTATAATATTATTCATAAGCTCTTAAAGCGGTCACAAAAATGAGTGCAAAGTATTTATTTCAATATTATGTATTGACCCGAGATCTAATTCCATACATTGTATATCAAATGAGGAGTGAAATCAAGTATTGAATCATTGTGTACAACGAGACATAATTGATCAACACATTGGTAAAGCACAATGGTTATATCAAAAAGGAAATGCAACTATTTTATAAATAAAAGAAGTGTTTATCAAATTATGAGACCCCTAACAATTGAACCAGAAAGTTTTGCATATGTACATATTTGTATAATAATATTCATATGATATTGTATCTGTCGACATACAGAACAGAACGACATGCCTAAACGGCTAAACGCGCAAACGACTAACCGCGTAAACGGCTGAACGCGTAAACGGCTAAACGCGTAAACGGCTAAACGCGTAAACGAGAAACGCGCAAACGAGAAAACGCAAACGAGTAAACGAAACTTTTGAAACGAAAGAAATATCTATCGATATTTAGGTTAGGAGTTGTGTTGACTGTACGTTAAATGCAACCATAAGGAGTGATTTAGCAGGGGGTAGGGAATGGCCACACCGACATCTCAAGTCATGACCCCGGCGGACGCCACGTTTCATCACTCTTGAGGGATGCATGCAATAATGTTTTCTGTCAAAATGTGAAGTTTATGAGTACTGAATAAATAAGAACTGTTGAAAAAAAGTGTTTCATTATATTACAACATGTTCAGCGAAAAAAAAAATACTAAAAACAACACATCATTATCGATGTGATTATATGCATCCTGAAATAAGACTATGCAACTGTATGTAACATTGAGTTTACCAGTTTTATATAAAGGTGTATCTGAGTGTTTTATTTAGTGTTCATTAATTATCTGATATAATCTATCTCAAGTTAAGTATATTTGGTTGAATTAGCCTAATATGATTTTACATGTTACCATAACAAATGCACCATATAGATAAATTGACATTTGATTTTAGTACATACATTGTAATTAGTGGAATTGGTGGAACTATATTGTTGATAGTATACTTTAACGCAACATGGCGTACTGGAAATATGTCATTTTTTAAATCCATAATATTGCTCAAGAAGCTTCATATACGTGACAAATTATATCAATCATGTCTACTTTCACTAAATGGCTCATGTTTTGTTCAGTAAAGTTCATGCATTTTGTGCACTCAACCCTTCACTCAATAGCCAAGCATCCCTTTCAGGATTATTAACTTTATGAAAAGCAAATAAAAGAGACATGGGCCAATAAGTTGCGGACACGGATTGATGTTAGGGAATTACCTCGGTCACCGGTCTGAAGGACCTGGTAATTCTAGATAACATTATTCAATGCCTGTGTTTTATACATGAGCAACCTTTGCATGTTTCTAGTGTTTCAGGCTTGTGATGATCAAATCTTTTCTCATCATTGATTTGAACTAGGTTATAGCGAATAAACTAGATATCTACATAAATTAACATGCTAATTGCAATTCATCCGACATATATGAATTGCAATTCAGACAAAATGGCATTATCGTCATGTTCAATATTTTCCCCTGTAAAAGTAATTGCAATCTATACATTCAAAATTCAGTGTCTTTGAAACATTGTACTATTATATTGCTGTTGAACGTTTCATTTTAATAGAGTTTTCATTTGAGATTAGTTTCCCTTTGTCTTCATATTTGATTCTAAATTATTGATATAGACAATAAAAAATGCATGCACTCGATAAAACGTTTATTAGTCAGTGTCGATATTACCTTTTATCAGTCAACGTTTACCGAATGAATATTTAAATATATTACTCCCATAAGATTAATTTATGTTATGTGAAACTAATATCAGTAAGTCTTTTCTAAAAATAATAACTAACCCGAGAAATCATATAGCAATAGTATAAATAATTCTATTAATATCAAAATGAGCTTGCTGTTTCATCCGTTGTCTGGTTGTTTAAAACAGCAATGATACTCCCTTCACCTCCTGATATTTCCCATCCCCGACGAAAATTCTCTCGAGTATTCTACAGGAACAAGATTTCTTTTAAGCCATCACATGGTCTTAAACTGCATATACAGTGGTGCGCCGTTCTAGACCCACATTATTTCCGTCGTTTCGTTTAGCGTTTAACGCCATATGACTTGCAATACCAGACTTTTGCGTTTAAAAATAGCGTTTAGCGTTTATTGTCAGGGCGGAAATATATTCAAAGGTGCTATTGTTGTATGGATAAGAGTTTATATATAATAAAACTCATTTAGACACATGTTTTTGTAAATTTTGGTTGGTTCTCGGTAGCCTTGGCATTCTAATGGGTTTAAACATCACTCATACTTGTGGACAGCTTTTGCTTAGCATTTAACGTTTAACGCTTAGCGTTTAGCGTTTATGCGGTCACCGTTCAGCGTTTAGTGTTTCCATGTCGGGTTAGGAACGCGAGCGACTTCATTTGCTAATAGTGGTAAAACCACAAGTAAACCAATAACATTAGTGCAGTAAATGATTGTCAAACATTTCGAAAAAAAATTATAGTATTTTTTATAGTAAAATTCGATTAAAATAATATTAATTAACATACATGCATTCTTCTTACAACAAAATAAAAAATTTGAATCATCGCAATTGACAATAAAAGTATTCTAGCTAGAAGATTTTACGGAATATATTTCAAACGGTGCGCGGGCAAAAGCCCCGTAGGGCAGAAGCCCCGCGATTTTTGCAGCTAGGGCAAAAGCCCCGCGATTTCAAAAATAAATTTAATCATTTTTTTATTTTAATAAGCGCAAATATTTTTGGTTTTATGGCTTTGAATAATAATTATTATTAAACGATGGCACTATAGAAATGTTAAATTCGCATCGCTGATTGCAATTATTGAGTTAATATTGTAATCAATAGCAACAATTATAGATCCATGCAAGCATCCAGCTGATCCGATCATTTTAGTAACAGAACCGTTTAATGAGATTATGTATTAGAGTCGTGAATAGTTGCACTTATAATTTTGGTTTGCTTGAATAAAAATATATCATCGATATATTTAATAAATAATGAAAATATGTACGTTAAAGTATCGCGGGGCTTTCGCCCTAGCTGCAAAAATCGCGGGGCTTCTGCCCTATGGGGCTTTTGCCCTACGGGGCTTTTGCCCTACAACCATTTCAAACATATTTATTTTCATCAAATGCAGTTAAAAAATAGTTATAAAATCGGATTGTATGAACTATTAGAAGACACAATTACATTTTCTAATTAATAAATGCTTCTTTCTACTAAAATGGAATCAAACATCAAAATAACATTCATTCGATATATAAGTTTATTTTATTGATACAATGTATATGGCACAGGGTATAGTATATTTTAGGGTATGTATCATTGCCCTAGGGTAAGTATATTTGCCCTGCCGGTGTTAGGGCAAGTGCACCTGCCCTCTTTTCAGAGCAAGTATACATACCAAAGATTTTCATATCTTAATCGTTGAATTCACTCTAAAATTGAAATTCCTTTAATTTTGAGAACACCGTTTTATAATAAAATACGCGTTTTCGAGTTTCGTTCCGTTCTAGGTAGGATTTGATTATAATCTTACACAATTATGTACGCGAGTTTGAATTGCACTTTTGGAATAATAGTGTTAGACCTAATAAGAGTGATGGATGTTAATATACCAATCACGTTGTTTTAGCGGGCGTTAATGATATTTGAGGCCAAATGTTATGTGAGGGATTCAAATGATAAAAAGGGCTTCAAATGAAAACTGAGGGACTCAAATTTCATCAACGCCGGCAAAAACAATGTGATTACTATTATTATTGATTTAAGAGGTACACAGAATTGTCCACTTCGTTTTCATATACACGCTATTTTCTTTTAAAATGAATTATACTAACTTTAAATTTACAATGTTTGTACAATTGTATTAATGGTGAATTTCTTTAAAAAATATTCGCGAAAAAATACAACAATGTATCTCACTGATGAAAAATATAACTAAGATATCTGATGACTTCATCGGTGACTACTTTTTCCCGATTGCAATGAGACTTGAGCACAATCATACTCATTTTGATATTGATTTACCTTATACGGGTGCTCAATGGCATCTCATTAGCATATTGCATTGTTTTACCAATTATTGATTTTTAAATTATCACTGTTATTTTAAGGCAACAATTCAACAGCGTTCATATGGCGTAGTGCTTAAGGTGCGTGACAGCG
>LQRL01079693.1:935-14606 GCA_001703475.1 Hydroides elegans | reverse complement strand
GGGATTAAAGTCCTCTTCGTTATTCAACGCAATTATAGCATGAACATACTTTTGTTTCTTTCGACATTCCGATAGCAAGACATACATGCACTTGTAGGTGAAATTGAAGTTTTAAGACTAGATATTGAAGGTGAACTAAATTATGTAAATATATCTTAAAACGTGTTTTAGACTGGCAAACGGGGTTTATTGTAACATCCGATTTTATAATGTTAACAGGTGTTTATTGTCGGTGACTTCCTCCAAGATTCCATGCAAAAGGACGTTCTCAAAGCGATGCCCGAATTCGCTGACGTCACCGAAGAAAGCGATGACGTCACAAGTGGCCAAGTTGCCATGGACACGGATTCGAATGAAAATAAATCTCAAGTTGTAAAAAGTAAATTAAGCAAGAAAGCGAGACGCAAACAAAACAAAAGCAAAGGAGCAAAGACTCAAACGGCTAATATCAATATAGGAGCGTTGCAAAATTTATAAATGATCAATGTTTATATTATATTGTGCATTTATAGGAGGCATAGAATATGTAAATGAAATAAAAACTCGTGAACACTTGGGAAAATGTCTTACATTTAGATTCAAAGCAAATAAAATCCTGACATGCATGGTAATTCTATGTCGTTTGTTTCCTCATTAAAAATGTCAAACTCGTACTTAGAGCTTTATGTGTGACTGGTTTTGTAGCACTTTTAGTTCAATCATCTACTCTGTCTACTAGCAGAGAATATGAAAACTATCAAATTATTATGTCCAATATTTTGTCGGTCCGGCCAATATTTTATCGGTCCGGCATAAAATCACCTAAAATAATAGGCATTTTTTTATCAGTCAGCCGGACCGACAAGTTTAAAAATTTGTCGGTCCGGCCGAATATTTGTCGGTCCCGGACCGACGGACCGGCAGTTTTCATATTCTCTGTACTAGTTAGGGCCCAACCTATTGGTGGGGGCCTATAGACTTAGAGTGTCTGTCCGCCTGTCTGTCATCCGTTTTTGTAAACTCCATAACTCGAGAACAGATCGGCTTGGGACTTGATATTCGATTCAAATGAAAGATTTGAACCTGTTGATGTGCCTTTTGATATTTTCGACCTCGTTCAATCAACTGCCGGTCGCACATGCACATAAATTCTATTTGTAAATGCGATATCTCAGGAACGAATAAGCCTTGATACTCGATGTTGGGCTCAAATTAAAGCGCTTGACCTGTAGATAGTTTTTTGATATTTTCGATCGGTCAACTTCGGTCGCGCATTTGCGAAAATAGTTATTTTTAACCCAGCTTTCGTGAAACGAAAACTGGGGTTGTGTTGGTTTGGGACGGTTGGTGTCCGTCCGCCGCTATTTAGATAATTAGTTAGTTAGTAATACCTAGTCCATCACAAGCTCGGGCCTCAAATGATATGTAACTGGCTTCAAATGATAAAATGCGGGCTTCAAATAAAATCATCCGGGCTCAAATATCATTAACGCCAGCTAAAACAACGTGATTGGTATATTAATATTTCAATGCAGAAGTGAAAACAAATAGATGATATGTGACTCGCTTAAGCATAATATCGTGTTTTTTTTATAACTTTCACACTTAGGGTAGCCTATTTATTATATAAACGTTACCTAGTAACTGATATACCTTAAACTGTACACTTAAGCTGGGAATTGTCAACCCTCGACAATTGTGTTACTGTTTTCCATGATAGCTCGAGAACGATTAGACCTAGAGACTATGTTCGGCTCAAATTAAAGCGCTTGACCTGTAAATGTACATTTTTATATTTTTAACAGAACTCTGTCAACCTCCGGTCGCGCATGCGCGATGAAAAATTAATTTTTGAATGTTTTCGACCGTATCTCAAGAACCAATGGACCTAGGGACTCGATGTTGGGCTCAATTAAAGCGTAGACCTGTTATTGTGTATTTTTATCTGCAATCTTTTCGTTTACGAAAATATGCAGGTATTGCAATCACTCGATAAAATTAAATTTGTTCCCGTGAATCGATTTTCTATATGTAACGAATCATAACCGACCCTGATTTGTAAACAATAATATAAAATAACTATCAAAGGTGGTGCATAGGGTATTAAGAAAACGATTTGATAAATGGTTTAAAAGATATTTAACTTTTAAGACACCCACCCCTAAATCGATATGTCATTTTTCGTCGCCTTGCTGAAACCGCTGACCGGAATCCCTGCCCTCTAATTGGCTCATTTAAAGGGGTGTGCGAGTTATACTGCACACGTCTTTGACGTCATCAATCAAGGCTTACTATATAAAAGCACTGCATGTGACACATAATCAATACTCGTCGTGTCCACTATGCAGTACCTCACTTCGCTTTTAAGCAAATTATTGAAACTTCAGGTTTTATTAAATATGACATATATTTTGTGACTTAATTATTTTATAAAGCCGACAAAGTAGCTATGCATATTTTGCCTACATATTGACTTTCAGCAAGATCATGTTAAATAGTGAACATTAAATTGGATCTTATTATTTTAGTTATCGATAGAAAATAATAATTATAACATATTATTCAAATATAGTAGAAGAATAGATTGCAGATAATTGTGTTTTTTTTAAAGCACCTCATTCATCTAGTTATATTTTCGACCGAATCCGGTCAACTTCTAGCCGCTCAAACGCGAAAATGGTCATTGTATTGTTTAGGCTCAAATTGAAGTGCTTAGCCTGTGTCTCTTTGTGTTTTCGACCGAATTTGGTAAAACTTGGCGAATGTATCGCAAAATCGGATGTGATTTTAATTAAGTAAAAGTGGATAAACATAAAACTAGACTAAATATGTTTTGTGAATGAATAAAAGATTATATCACTGTTTTAACACGATAAAATGTTGAAATAAGAGTTTACTGATCTTTAAAATATTTAAACAATATTGTTAAACATATTTGTTCCATTTGGTTTTCTAAACAAAACATTTAAACAATAGAATACAATATTCAATGAGCTCATTGCGTTTTAACGAGCATGATAGTCATATACAATTGCAAGATATGATACATATGAAATAATATATCTGGTGTAGATACATGTACACTCGTTCTAAACAAATGCTTAAGGCATACAATGTAATTAATTTATGATGCTTAAGATGATGAAACGTCTAGAGCAAAAGAACTTTCCCCGTAGACCATAATTACATACCTAGGGGATTTCTCATTGTGTTTTAACGAGCATGATGGTCATATACGATTTGCAAGATATGATGCATATAAAATAATATCTCTAGTGTTTAGACATGTACACACGATCTAAAAAAGGCTTAAAGCGTCCAATGTAGTTGTTTAAAGAATAATGTATGAATTTAAAGATTATAAAATGTCCAGACCAAGGGAACTACCCCATAGACCATAATTACCATACCGAGTGGATTCCAGCCAGCATCTTTGACAATATGTATCTGTTAGCGAAGTAGTATTTATGCAGTCGGTCTCATCATCATCTGAAACGTCTTCAATGAATAGCTATCCCCATGCCAAGCGTCCCAACGTATCCTGTTCCTTTCATTGTCCCGATAACTATCTGACGAATAAGCATATGGGCTATTTGCACCCACGTTTATACATGAATTGAACCAAAAGCCACCTGCTCTTCCATTATTTGTGGCGCATGATCTACTGTTTCTATCGTTGTCGCGGTCTCGAGTGCTGAACTGCATTCCATTGTGATAACTAAGCGAGTCGCCTGCGTTGCTCTCTGACGAGACATAATCATCAAAATGCAGCTTGAAGTTGTCAAATTCCGAGCCAATACGAAAACCCGAGTACACTGCGTGTCGCTTCCCACCCTCCCAGTCCGATATATCAATGCGCAGTGTGTAGTTCCTGTTGAAATCAGTCGAGGTCAGAATATGTAACAGAGTGATCCCGAGCCAGTGCTCATGAGCGACATCCCCGAAACATCTCTAAAGTCACTCCAATACCGATGAAAGTCTTCTGGTTCGTCAACGCGACGTTTGAATACAATCCAGCCGCCTCCGTCTGTCTCCATGTCACAATAGACGCTAGTACTCTCCGCACGCTTGAAGTAACCGATATAGATAGAGTAAACTCCTGATGTTCGTTGTCCGCGATTGTACCAGTCCGAACAGTCGCGAGTAGACTGAAATAGTTGTGTTTCACGAATATCGCGCATAGTTAATGCTTGGGCATCTAATTTGCTTTGAATGTTTTGAAGCGCACATTGTGCTTCATCTGCCTCTGAGATTGCATTACATACTTCATTGTTAGTTTCTTGTGATGTAATTGGTTTGACAAAATACATCAGCAAAAGTACAACTAGAGCATCACGGATTTTCATTTTAATGCCTATGTATTTTTCTTAAGTTTTTTATTAAGTCATAGACTCAAATTGCGTGTGGAACGTATTTAGTTAGATTCAATTCACTTGTAAAATTAAAATCGAACACTTTTATTCGCCGTTGTTCTAATGACTGTTTTTATGTGAGTATAGACAAAATTTATATAAATAAATAGATTGAAATTCAATTGAAATGCATTTTCGTTAAATGCGTATTATCCATAAATTTGTTGAATAAGTAAATGCATATATATTTCTCTGTTTTACAAATACAAAGCTACTTTTTTAGATATTCATTTTATTCCAGCACAATCGAGTCAAATATTTGATGTGTACATACTTTGCACATGGATCGAAAATAAATATGTTATTTGAATAAGTAGCGACGCATTGAGTCAATGTGTATTAAGATGAAGTTACACTCGAAGATGATTTTGTGAAAATAAAAATAAATTTAATTAAATACAATAACACTTCCCGTTGTTGGTTTTGTCTTCTCCTTAGTTTGTCTCACATAACTTATTTACATAAGTCTGGGCTATATATTTACCTCCACATCCAGGCTTGTATATCCACCTATTGGTCTATCAATTTAACTCTATTTACCCAGATCTTGATTTCTCAAACAGTTTCTTTGAGTTTGCATATTATAAAATGTAAAAAGGGTGGTATCTTTCATGAGGAAATTACGAGTGGGGTTCATTTGCCATTTAAAGAGCATTAATATTGCATATTATTACACAGGACTATATAACGCGAAAATATACATTTACTATATGAGTTTGCAATTAAGACACGTTCTACATATATTTCACGGTATTTGCCCAAAAAGTCGCCAGCCAAAAAGTGTCCGGCCATAAAGTCTCCAAAAGTGACACGAATAAAAATTCAAGCCAAAAAGTGTCTAGCCGTAAAAGTCCAGCCTTAAATCTCACTAAATAAACAATATGTTTGATAAAAATAATACCCTCTGAGACAATACAGTGTATTTATTTTAATATTTAGAAACTGTATGGCCCGAAACTTTTTGGCTGGAGACTTTTGGACCAAGATTCATAAAACAAGACAACAAATAATGTGAGTTTTGTTTTGGTTTTGTGTTGTTATTACACAGCTAATAACGACTATTATTTGAATATGACTATCATATCTGCGTAATTGATTATATCCGTGTTGTCTGACAGTGAAGTTTCACAGGCAAAATCGATGAAAATGATTTCATATGCCTCATAGAAAAGGACGAGTCACTGCCAATCGAAGAACTGAGGTAAAAAACTGGGACATCACATCTTTGGTTCGTCACACATATCCCGTATTCATTTTGGAAGCAACCCTAACTGGTTGGGGTTTTGATAACCTGCTCTTAAAAGAACGTTTCGTATAAATTTAGAGTATCCGGTTGTTAACCAAAACAAAGTTGTTCTAAAAAGAATGAATTAACTGAAAAAAAAGTTGTTGGAACAACCTTAATCTAAAAAATAATAGTTAAAAACACTCTAAGTTAGCCTCTCAGTTAAACCTGTTATCGAATTTGAGAGAAAAACGTTTTATTTATCTGGCCAAGCTTCAATCTCCTGTTTCACTAACCCTAGAGCGTAGGGCCTCAGTTTTCGATTAATTAATATTTTAACAATAAATATAATACAAGAACATATTTAACAGTGCACAAAGTACTCTCCGGAAATAATAAAGACACAAAACAAGGACAATGACTCTGATGCCGAAAATAAACCGAAATCACGAAGATAAAATGTTGATGACTGTTAGCAAGATGTAATAATACGCACTGTTTACAGTTGTTTGGTTATAATGGAACTTTGACCCTGAAAAAACTCAAATGTATTCTAAAGGATAATCATGATATCTAAATATCAAAATAAAAATTGTTCACATTTCTACATAACCTTCGGTTTAAATAGAAAAGGTTAGGAACCATAATGAAGTTATTTGCGAAACACCAATGCAACACCAATGCAAACCGCAAACGATTTCAACCAGTTCTTTATCGATAAAATCAAATTTCTGAAATCCCGTTTCGTTGAAAATACTGAACACAGTCATCTTGATATTAGAAAATGAGGTCAACTCCTTACCCACCTTCAACCAATTAATCAGCAAAAGACAGAGCGTCTGATACAATCTGTTCCTTCAAAATCGTGCGCGCTAGACCCTTTTCCGACTCAAGTTGTGAAATCGGTTTCGTCAACCATAAGTCCGGTTATACAGCAAACATTATCAATCTATCCCTTGCTCATACAAAGGTTCCTACCAGATTCAAGACAGCCATTGTGAAACCCCCTTTTAAAAATGCCTGATTTAGACCTCATACATAAGAACTATCGTTCTTAGTCAAATCTACATTTGAATCAAAATTGATTGAGCAATCCGTCATAGATGAGCTCGAAGCACACTTGGAAAATAACGATTTGAATGACCGATTTCAGTCGGCGTATCGCTCGAACTACTCAACCGAGACGGCTCTTCTGCACATAGTAAACCACCCATTGATATCGATGGATAATCGAAGTGCAATATGTTTGGTGATGTTGGATCTGAGTGCGGCATTTGAGACCCTGGACCATGACATTTTGATTAAACGCCTACGCAATACCCAGGCAAGTATGCTCAAAGACTCGGAATGTGATTACCATGGCTATGCAGATGATAATACTATATGGAAATCAGTGGATCCAAGATCCCCATCTGATATCCATTCGGGCCTAACAGCACTGAACGGCACCATAGAGCGAACAAGGAGTTGGATGTACGCAAACAAATTGTGTCTGAACGACTCAAAGACGAAATTTATCGTTTTTGGACTTAGATACATAAAAGACATGCCAGAATGCAGCATCAAAATTGTAACTTTTCATATTTTTTTTACTGCATTCGGTAAACTTCCGGTCACGGATGTGCGAAAAATAGTTATATTTTCGAACGAATTCAGTCATCTTCTGGTAGCACATGCGCAAAAATAATCATCTTAAAACAGTTTTTGGTGATATATCGAGAACAACTAGACCTAGAGACTCAATGTTGGACTCGATTCGAAGCGCTTGACATGTAGGTGTGCCTTTTGATTGAGAACTGTTTATTGGATTTGGTAAATGTCTGGTCGAGTAATAAAAATGTCGCTGTTCAGGCTATATATCGTCAACAGTGAATGCTTTACAAGACAACTATTGAAGTAACTGTTAATATGCCAGCGTCCAAGGCGCGATCGAACATTTTCAAGGAAATAAAAACCAAAGTTATATTTATATATTTCCTTAACCGCAATGAAATCGCCTGATTTTTCCATGATTTTCATCAAAAAAGGGCGAGAATACCTGATTTTCCCGGATTTGAAAATTGTGAATTCCCTGATTTTCCCTGACGCTGGCTATCCAGCATATTGCACTTAATATACAAAACAAACTAATGGACCAAGTAAAAGAGAAACCCAATTTTCAAAAAATGTAATAAAAAAAATGTGATAAGTCGGGCGCACCCATTTTCACTGTTTTTCGAAAAGTGCGCCCGTAGCAATTTTTCTGCGCCATTTGCTCAATTTTTTATCAAACATTTTTTGATGATTTCAGAATGACGAGTAAATATACTGAAATCGATGGGTATCAGAACATTATTTGTGGATACAACAAACTTCTTTTTCTTAACAATTCACTCCTGATTCACTGTTCCGATATTCATCAATTTGGAGAAAGAGATTGAGAGTAAGGGAAAGAGAAAGAAAAAGAGAAGCTATAAGAGAGAAGCGACGGCAAGCGACGGAGAGAGAGAGAGAGACGTCGGCGACATAATTCAAATCGAAATCCTAAAAATTTATTATAAAATCTTGATTTAAATAATATTGTGGTAAATCATTATTCATGCTCTATATAAAATTTCCTTTGTAAGATAATGTATTATTAAGTCAGAAACAAATAGCAATATAACCTGGCAATTTGTTTTGCTCGGCAATGTCTCAATTCTTCCAATATGATACAAGAATGTGTGATATAGGCTTTCATTATTAGTAATAATCAAAGCAACTTTAATCTGTAAGAGTTCCTCTATGGCTCTCACCTTATTTACTTTGAGAACAAAACCAATGTATTCTTTAAATACTAAAAGAAATCGTCTTCAGCGTGTGGTTATTTGTGGCGTATACGTGCATTAGACATTCAGATTTTATTGTGTATTTAACCTTGGAGCATAACGCATTAAGGATGGCATAAACATTTACGAGAGCATTGCCTCTATAAATGTTTCCATCATATATTCAATGTCGTATATGGGTACATGAAAAGTATGAAACACTTGTAAAAGCTCACTCAAAATATGCTTAAAATGTCCGTACATAATGCACTCTTAAAGAAGATTCTTACGCTTCGAAGTTTACAAAATTTTCTGTCAGCTTGACGTCATTTATAAAGGTTATATAGCAGCAAAAAATGAAACGATCGAGACAAACCCATATAATACCAGCGTGTAAACACACTGGTATTAAAAAGGGGATCATGGTTCAGTCACTAAATAAAAGGTTTGAAAAATAGACATATAAATAATTTTATTCAAGACGATTGATATACACTTATACGATAGAACAAACAAAAGAACACTCTCAAAATCTCAAAATTGAGCTGTTAGAAGTAATACAAATCTATGTTAACACATGGAAATGAATCTATTAACTTCCTTTAAAAATAGTATACAATTTGCCTATAAAAGATTAATCATATCATCAAATAAAATATTACATTTTCGACATTACAATTTTAATAGAACTCTTTCGACATTACAAAACAATAATTTGTTGACATTTTCACATGATTTCATAAGTTCGTACAAAACATATACTACATTCTCAACAAACGTGGATATTGTTTATATTGCATTAATCTTATCTAATATTGCATTAACCTCTTGGTAGTATAAATATATATATTCTTTTCAAATTAGACTGATATATAAATATATATATATATATGATTAGAAGCCTGTGTTGTTTTGAATTTTCATTTGACTGATAGAAGCACTTGAACGAAGTTCTACAATATTTCTTATCACAGACAGAATCCCGATATGATTGTAAATAATCTCTCTATTTGGTTTCTAAAAATCTAACATACATTCGTATTTAGTGTCATAATCGTCGAAGTGATCGTGGTTGCGAACTGCAAAGATTTTTTTTCTGATAACAAAATTTCCGGATGATTATGCTGATGACGGAAATAGGAAAATTTGATGCGCATTACAAAACATATTTAATCGAATAATCTATAAGCTAACATGGTTGGAATCAAAAGGAGTTGTTGACTCGCATTCCCCTCTTCAACCTATGTTTTAACTTACACACGGATAAGTTCATGGAAAATAGCCCTAACAAATGTTTAACATTTTGCATCTTTTATATGGCAGACAATATTAACACATTTATAAGGAGTACTTAAGGAAATATGTTTTCATGTTCTCAACCCAACAATTATATGTTCTTATACCATATATATACCATAAAATTGCCGCATAACCTTATAAATCATGATGTTACATTCAACAACAAATTACCTAAATATCTAGGCTAACTATGGAATTTACTAATATTTTTCTTTGATATCTTTAAAACTATTCGACTAGAAAACACTATAGTCATTTAAGAGATCTTCTTGGCCCTTGATCCTTGCTTCTCACCTCCTGAAAACATAAACACATGTAACTTAATTTCAATGATTTGAATGAAAATTTCATTTTAAATTTTGACGAAACCTGTTTATAAACCGTGAAAACTATAATTTCAAGATAGAAGCTCGAGAAATCGCTTAAACGATTTTTGAGCACAGTTTGACACGATACTTTGCTTACATTTTGATTTTCAAAAGTATAAAATGAAACATAGCCTATATATTTGTAAGTTGTTTACATGTGATATAATTGAGGCTCGATATTTAAAACATATACTCGGGCTATGTAGAGTCACTGAGTGAATTATGGTTAATCACCTCAAACAAATATAACCTGTTAACTTAACAATACTCTGGTTAAAAGCCATTTCGCATACATACCTTGCCAAAACGTGTTATTGAGAAACTGTCCAGTGAAATACAAGATGGCGAGTAGTACCCAACATGCGGCAAAGAACATGAATCGGCCATTCCACGACAACACCTGCAATATGCCGTACACCCAGATGTTTTTCTCCAGTGCCAAGTACAAAATCCTACAAAAATAAAATAACAAGATTGTCAAGGACAATGACCCAGCTTTAGTTAATAACTTTGGCTTTATATCTTTAAGTACAAGCAAACGCGTTTTCCTTAATTGTTTGAATGATAATCAACATGTACGTGTTAATACATACGCTGGCATAAAAGTCATATGTTATTTGTTTTAACATTTGCAAATGAATGACAATTATTTAAATATGTTTTTATCATAATTATAAGGAATAAGTTGTATACGCTCGAATTCAAGCCCATGACCTTAATTATGAGTCCGATACAATACCCCTGAGCCCATATGAAATATGAATGAACATACAAACAATATGTGGGAGTATATTATGACCCGACCATTAAATCAAATCCAAGCATTTCAGGTAAGATATCGTTATCCACTTTAGGCGCCATTATTGAGAATATTATTTCTGACATATTCTTAAAGAAACATATTTTTGAGCTGAATCCAGGATTGAACCCACGACCTTTAGATCATGAAGCCGATACACTACTGACTGAGCTTTTCAAACAGATGTGTAACAACTGTGATCCAAACAATCGATAAGTTCAATATATATAAGAATCAATAACTTGAAGGCATGTTTCAATGAGAAAATGCGTATGTCTACCATTGGATAAAAGATGAGTCAATTACCCAGTACTCTGAATAGAAGACCAAATTGGCATAAATGGTGAAGTCCACAATGGCGAACCATGTGGTTCAATCGTCCTATAAAGCACAAGCCAGTATGAGGGTACCATAAAGAAGCTTTTGTTAAAGTTTTAAAGCTCTGCGACCAAAACTGTGGGAGGAGATAGGTGTAAGAGCAAAGAGTATTTCTCTATATAAGAGACCAAATAAGGCGGAAACGGTGAAGTCCACCAAGGCGACCCAAATGGGTCAATCGTCCTATAAAGCACAGGCCAGTATGAGGGTACCATAAAGAAGATAGGTTAAAATTTTAAAGCTCTACGACCAAAACTGTGGGAGAAGATAGGTGTAAGAGATAAAAGTTTTTTTTTCTATATACAGTTACGCTCGTCCTGTATGCCAAAAAAGATTAATCTAGTTTAAACTAGCTGAAATATATTTCAACCAAGAAAACGAAATAAGGTTAAAAAAGATTAATCTAGTTTGAAAAAGTTTGCGCTTTTTAGAATATTTCAGATTATGTTTATTTACACTGACCACGCATATGTTTGCCCTCGATGACAGTAGAACAATTGATGGGGATTAGTCTTTTTTAACCTTATTTCGTTTTCTCGGTTGAAATATTATTAAGCTAGTTTAAACTAGATTAATCTTTTTTATGCATACAGGATGAGTATAAATGTAGAAAACCAAATTGGCGAAATGGCGAAGTCCACCATTGCGACCCAAGTGAGTCAATCGTCCTATAAAGCAGTAGCCAGTTTGAGGATGCCATAAAGAAGCTTTGGTTAAAGTTTGAATGCTATATGATCAAAATTGTGGGAGGAGATAGGTTCCAAAGCAAAGAGTTTTATCTATGTAGAAGACCAAATTGGCGGAAACGGCCAAGTCCACAATGGAGACCGACGTGGGTCAATCGTTCAATTAAGCAGTAGCCGGTATAAGGATACCATAAAGAAGCTTTGGTTAAAGTTTGAATGCTATATGATCAAAACTGTGGGAGGAGATAGGTTCCAAAGCAAAGAGTTTTTCTCTATGTAGAAGACCAAATTGGCGGAAACGGCCAAGTCCACAATGGAGACCGACGTGGGTCAATCGTTCAATAAAGCAGTAGCCGATATGAGGATACCATAAAGAAGCTATGGTTAAAGTTTGAATGCCCTACGACCAATACTGTGGGAGGAGATAGGTTTTTAGAGAAAAGTTTACTAAACAACTAACTAACTAACTAACTAAACAACTAACTAACTAACGGCGGACGACGCCGACCGATTGCACAAACCCAGTTTTCGTTTCACGAAAGCTGGGTTAATAATTTAAAGACACATGTTAAATAATAACTGCTTAAAAATAATAACTATTTCCATTCAGGATTAACTTAATTCTCGCTGTCATATATTATAATAACATGAATTAAACCACTCACAGTTTTGAAACATATGTGTAAAGTTAATTTAACATGTGTATTGAATAATTGATCTTACAAATAAAGTCAGAACCTGTATTTCAACTTTTCAACTGTTTTTCAAAATGTTCATACTTACCAAACTTGATAAGCCATCCCGAATCCGAGAGTCATGGTCAGACCGAGAGCTTTACTCGGATATTGATGACGCACAATGTACATATGTATGAGTATGAAGATCACTATGCTGGTATGCTGAAAACAAGATGAGCATATCTGGGATACAGTTTATGATCAACTGGGCGATGGATTTTTTTATTAGAATCAAGCCAAGTATTGCATATCAGACTTTGAAATCAGGTTATAAAGTCTTGCCAACCTAAGGGTCGGAAAATCTGTTACATGATACATCATGCTGATATTTTCCTTAATAATGTTTAGGACTACCTAGCATGGCTTTTTTCTTTAAGTTTAATACTACAGAATTTAGCCTCGATTGTTACAAAAAAATGATAAGAGAGAAGAACGACTTGTATAAATACATGTAGAACAAAATGAGATAAATGAGTACAAACAAACTTTTATATTGAAAAATATGTCGAAGAAAGTCAAAACATACCATTTGCTGATTGATCCATTGAGGCATAATTTTATCTAAGAACGTCGGGTACACCATTTCTCTGTCCACAGCATATATTCCCCAAAATGTTATGAACACAAACTGCAACATATTTAAGCAAATTCATAGATTGTAACTAACCAATGACGAAGCAATTAGATATAATATGCCAATTATGATTTGAAACACCTGTTTCAAAAATCGGGAAAATGTATTTTATATCTTCTTTCTAATTCATTATTTTGCTATTCATAATGATAACAATCTACATTCGATTTAGATATCAAAGACATTGATTAAAAAAATTAACATTTAAACAATAGTACTAACGTTATACGATTATAGGTCACATAACAATAATCAATTAAGACTATTACTTACTGCAGCATAAGGAAAGGCCAAGACAGCAAAAACTTTATCTCGAATATGTTTCAACTTTTGTGCATCCGTTAAATCAATTATCATACAGAGGCCAA
>LQRL01079658.1:5500-21621 GCA_001703475.1 Hydroides elegans | reverse complement strand
ACAGTAATATTTGGTAACCACCATAAACATGTTGTGAACACACTAAGAAGCATTATAGAAAAAAATATAAACTTTACAATAATTTGTTGATAATTTAATTTATTATAAACTTATCAAAACATCTATATAACGTTCTTTGTAACTAAACGTTTACAGTATTTTTTGAAAAAAAAATATTATAAATTTTCTTACCAAATATAGAAGGAAAACCATTCACTTTACTTGTCACAGAAATTATATCACAATTTCGCTAAATAATAAACGTTAACATCAACTTTATCCAAATTATTGAAAAGTTTTCAATAAAATTATAAAAGGCAAAAAATAAGTAGCAATACATTAAAAAATGATCATAAAGATATCAAAAAGTTAATGTAAAGTTCTTTATAACATTTATAGTAAACGTTTTCAATTAAGATATCAAAAGAAAAAAACTTTGTAATAACTATATGATCACTAATGATAAAGTCATCAAAAAGTTTATATAAAGTTTTTGCTAAATTTCAAACTAAAAGTTTTTAATAAAAATATTATAGATAAAATTTACAATAAATTTATGATAATGTTTCATAAAGTGATCAAAAAGTTATTATACAGTTATTGCAAAATTTTATATAAAAATCAATTTACATTTACAATAAATCTATGATAACTTATCATAAAGTTATCAAACAGTTTATATAAAGTTTTTGCTAAATTTTGATAAACTTTATAATAACTTTATAAGAACTATATGATAACTTATCATGAAGTTATCAAAAACATTATATAAAGTTTTTGCTAAATTTCAAACTAAAAGTTTTTGATAAAAATATATTAAACAAAATTTACAATAAATTTATGATAATTTTTCATAAAGTGATCAAAAAGTTATTATAAAGTTATTGGAAAATTTTATATTAAAAAATCAATTTACATAGTTAGAAAACTTTACAATAACTTTATGATAACTTAGCAATAAATGTATGATAAATTTTCATGAAGTTATCATATAATTATCAAAAAGTTAATATAAAGTTATTGCTATTTTTCTAATTAAAATTGTCCAATTAAAATAGGTAGGAAAAACGTTACAATAAGTTTATGATAACTTTTCATTTAGTAATTAAAAGGTTTATGTATGTTTTCTAAATCTTAAATTATTTTTGGATAATACATTTAGATCGTAATGATACATTTACCATTATTTGATAAGATTTAACAGATCCAATTATGTCTTACTCAAAATAAATAGCAAAACTTTATAGTAACTTAATAATAATTCTATGATAAGTTGGTATACATTTAATATACAATTGTTTTTCTTTTTATAAATGTATGCTATTTGAAAACCTTTAGGTTTAGACAAAGCAAGAATTTTGTAATAACTTGCTAAAACTTTATGATAAGTTATCATAAAGTTATTATAAATTTGTTTTTCTTTAATATTTGTATAACCAGCTTTACTATGATGTTAATGATGATAAAGTTCCTGTTCAAATTTTATAATAACCTTAGCAAAAACTTTATTTTTCGTTTTATTTAACTTCCGCTAACCTTCTATGTTAATCAGTGTTTTACAACTTTTTATTGGATGTCGAGTGAAAGGAAATCAGGATTACAGTCTAATTTGATATAATAAACTTTATACAAACTCAATATAAATTTAACTTAAACTTTTTCTTTATTTCGAAGAATAAAAATAAAAATAAAATTAGCTATATGAGGCTTCGTACCTTTCGCCTATTATTAAACTTTTATAACTGCCTTATTATACTTACTTATCTGACTATACGCCACCGCTTGCGTCGACGTCACAATTCGCACGTTTAGCGCGCCATTATTGATATACATCATTAACTGTGTGCTCACAAGGGTGTTCATGATCGTGTATGACGTAGACCACGCATTCTGACTCGTATCGTCGATGACGATTATCAAGTCGATGTTGGCGCTGGACGGGGTGACGGGAGCTTGCGTCGGCGCTGGAATAGAATTGGGAAAACATGTATATTTTTTATGCATGTGTAGAGTGCATTTATATCAGATCGATGTTGGAGCTAATTGGTTGAGGGGAGCATGAATTTTGTTGGTTTTTATAACATATGATGTTTCAGTTAATAGCTTCATGGTGGAATATGTTTGACAGATAAACTTGTCTAATCTTTGCAATCATTGCAAATGCATTGATACCCAGGCTTATTTTAAGATATTTAAAAAAGTTTGAGCTTACGTAAGCTGATAGTTTTATTTTAAATAAAGCGACAGCAACAACGAGTAATTTTGTTCTTTTCCATTATAATATTTTCAATTATAAAATATGTTTAATTATAAAGATCGAAAAAAAAACTTTAATTGATTTAATAGTAACATTGCTAAATTGTATGTTTTTGTGTGTAAAATGTATATTTATTCGTAGACTTTAACGGGCCAAAGTAGACACCATAGGTTCGTCTTTCAAAAGGATAATTGTTTTTTTTTTACGTTAAGTATGATTTATTTGATGTAGAATCTATACTCTAAATATTAATAAAGTCAGGCTCTCTTATTTAGTAAAAAAGCCGAATTATCAGTTCCTTTTTAACGCGTATTTAAAATTTATAAAAAAATCGTGCTTTGATGCCAAGGCAAACACCTATTTCAAAATGTGATTTTATTGGATGAATTTCACGGACCTCGATTCGATATAAAATGAACCTCATACTTACTAAATCCACAGTTAATCTCCAGAGGATCTAGCACCGTTTGTGCAAAAGTAGACGTCAGCCCCGAAAAATCGGACACAATCCTACCACGTCCAAAATCATCCGTCATGCTCGGGTCTGTAAACGTATCTACTGCATTGACCGTCGATTTATCGGCACCGTCGCCTATTCCAATCATGATGACGTGGATTTCTTCTAGCATCATTTTGTAGAGTTCTTGCAGTACGTTTTGCGCGGTTTCACCGTGGCTAAGGTCCGATGAATAGGGTTTGCCGTCGGTGAAGAGAATGAGTACCTTAAGAAGAATGTTCATATAGAGAACATATTTTTTTCATAACAATTTACACATGTAATATATATAATTTATACATAACATTCGCAAATTACGGTAGCGAACAAAGCGTTGACATCGCTTCTCAAACTTCTTATCAGCATTTGAAAAGTACCTACAGTTGAATATATATTTAGTGTTTCTATTAGTATCAACAATTTATATTTGTGTATATGTTCAACTATATATATTGACAACTATTAATGAAGAGCATCCCACGAGCGGTTCCCCACAATATGTGTTCCAACTTAATTCCAGCTGGCTTAAAGGTTTCGGGAAAAATACTTTCTAGCTTAGAGATTTGGGCAGTTTGAGGAACATCTTTTTGACGTTTTTCTTGATTTTCGTACTAAGTTGTGAGAATAGCTAGTTAGTAATTGATAAAATATGCTAGTCATTGTCAAATAAACGGCTATTTGCGATATATAAGATAGGCAATCAAGTTATATCTTATATCTAAATTTTCGCAAAAGTTGCCCCTTTTCAGTCCCAAGTTGGCTAAAAGAGGAGAAATAGTTCACCTTTTATTTGAGTATCTTTATGCTCAAAAACCAGTATTTTACTGATTTTTTTAAAAATTGTAATATTAATTTAATGTCATTTTATTACTCTTTTGTGAAAAATATGGCATAGGGTGCCCTTTATTTATGAAAATCACCCTATCGATTGACCGTTTATGTGCATTCTCAATTTTTTTCCAAAACGTTTAGATAACATCGAGAATGAGATCTTATTCGTTTGATGAAAATAATTTAATTGCCTGTGTTGCATCAAACCCGTCTCTGCCCGTGTTTAACAGATCAGAAAGGGTTTATTATTGATAAAAAAAATAAAAGCAAAATAGTATACCTGCTGTGCATTGAACCCGTCCCTGCCCATGCGCACATTCGCTTCCAAATGCGCCCTTCCGGCTTTCACCGCCATAAACATCCTTGTTATAGATCCCTGATATCGAATCTTCCCATCTGCAATCTGCTTCTTAATCTGATCGGCCGTCAGACTCTGGCCCAATTGAATATCGGGATCCACCATGTAGCTGTAGGAAAAGATGGCGATTTTGGAATCGGTTCCGACGGGTGATTTGGCGTCGATGTCATCAATGAGTTGTTCCAAGAAGGTCATTATTATGTCCCAGTTGCCTGGGTCTTGGTCTTTGATGCTGCCGCTAGAGTCCACGAGAATCATGTAGTTGAATTCGCAATGGCCTGTGTTGTGGGGATACAGACAGAAACTATAAGAAAACATTTTATTGTAAATGAAAAATAAGATGCTTAGTTTATTGTTGATTATATTTGTTTAGGTTCTTGAAAATTGAGAAAAAATACGGGCATACCTTTTACTATTTACCTCGAAAATTCGTTTATAGAATTGTAAAATAAAATTTCTCTAATAATTTATCAAAGTTATTATCAGCACCAAGAAATGTTGATACACTGTTTCACTTGTTTAAAAAATACCAACTGTTTTAAAATTTGCAATTCGGAATTTCGATATTTTTTTACTTACTGTGTCCACTGGAAAGGTCATGTGACTGGACAATGACAATGAGTGACAACAGCAAAAAATTATGTAACCACGCCCACATTTTGGTTTTCTTCTCCATTTCAACAGCGTCCCCTATCAGAGAAATTTACGCATGACAATGATGATCTATCCCGACTCGTGATAATGATAATTGCATATTGTTAGACTTAATGCTTATAATGTTAAATGTTATTCTAATTGTGTCACTATATAAATCATAACATAAGAGGTTTACCACTTTAACATACAACGAAACCGATTTTATTGAATACATAATGATTCATTTGTAAATGATCGTTTAAATTAAAGAAATGTATTGTAATTGCGATTGAGTGTAGATATCCAATATTAACTTTAGATTCCCTCAGTCTATTTAACAAATATAATCATTTGAATATAAATATAACTGCATTACAAAATCTAATTATTCGCTCATCAAATAGAAGTACATATCGAGAAGAAAAATGGATGAGATGTTATGGTGTACATGTCATATACTTTTTCCATTATGAAGCCTCATAAGAAAGTGTAAAAAAAAATAACTTTCGGGCTCAGTTCATCCATGACTTCAAAACAGTTATTGCTTTCTTTTAATCAAATATCCTTAATCATATAATACATGATTAATACATCAAACAAAGATATTGAATAATTAAAATAAGTATTCGCAATGATTTGGATCCCCATGTCCTTACCTGAGTTATTCCTATAAATAAGATACTATAGTGCTAAAACATTGTTATCTCCTCACCAACCAGATTCCTTCTGCAAAGCTACACATCCACGGGACTCCTCAAAATCGGAACATCATCCCTTCTTTTGCGCAAATTCAAGATGCCCTTGGGTTTTTGTAGAGGAATCGTGACATTTCAGCATTCGACACGGTCGAATAGAGAATCTGGGACAAGGTTCATTGGTATGGTGAAGAATACCTCACGAACTAATAAGCAAAAAGGACGTTTGATAAATTGAGCAACTTTTCCTTATTTTCTGATATTTTATTACTAAAAAAGTGTATTTAAACGAAATAGTAGGGCTCAATATATTTGCTAGCTATATACTTAAACAAAAATATGAAATATATTGTTTCAAATATGTTTTTGCAAGCAATACGAACTTGTACCTTTATTCATGTAATGATGAAAAAATTATGTGGTGCATTTTTCTTTCGTTTCATAAAAGCAAGAGTTGTATTACTCCGAAAACATATGGTTGCTGTAATACTGACTTTGTGGCCTGAAAACAGGGCATACGCATATCATGGAACACAAGTAATGTAAAACATGGCCTTGATGTACGATATTTCTAATCATTTATATATTATATCATTTATTTTCGTAAATATAATACTGCATATACGTCAAAATAGGGCTTGGTGACAGTGGCATGTTAAAATCTGGTCGATCGGTCTTTGTATAAATTCCAACGACAATCTTCTGGCCTCCAATTTTGAAAATGTAGTCTCAGACGACAATTTTATTACTATCTATTTAAACTTGTGTTTCTGTGTATTTATATGTTTTACATGAAGATGAAATTCATAACCATCATAATCATATGGAACTTTTCATATGGAAATATCCATAAAAGTTATGTTAATAAATCATTGTATATAATATTGAAATAGTTTAGTGTTTGATTTTATATATACTTTTATGTGCGAATTACATAGCATCTTACATTTCATAAATCGCTTGAATCGGATAAAGCTTGGAGACATGCAACATATGGAACTGTACAAAGGGCTGCATAATTTTTATCACTGTTTGAAGGGAGCAATGACTGCTGTAGTGTTCTCTGGATTACCACATTCGCAAAGTATTTAGAAAGAATATGATAATTTATCCATATAAGTATATTAATAGATAGATGAAGTATGTTGCTTATTACTCATATTCAAACGAATAAATGTCACTAAGCATTTTAGCCAGTCGGTCTACAAATATGTTACCAAGTCGAGGACGTCTCCACATTCGGCGACGTCTCCCAAAACGGGGACGTCTCCGAACATGGAGACATCCGTCTTCGTTTATCGGAGCCATTTTGACCGGATACCCTTGGCCAAATACGATGATCGAAATCATTTAATTCATGCTGTTTAAACTTGAAAATTATGATGAACCAATATAATTACTTTTCATTAATCTCTTGTTATGTATTATCTTGATCGATTTTCAATTCTAAAGAAAAAAATCTAAAGCGGGGGAGGAGATTCTATATGAATGCAAGTCTATTATATCAATTGAAGGTGATTCAAGAAAATTAAATCCATACACCAGTCTTCTTATGCTTTAACCAACCATACATTCAAGGTTGAATTTTCTATGACTTTCTATTTATATAATTTTATCTGATTGGAATATTAAGGTCGCCATATGGTTTTATTAAATATTTTAGATGAATCAAAGGCTTCATTGTTTCATATATCGAAGGCTGGATTAACTGATGATACTTCCATAATTAAACTGTTCTTCATTGAAAACGAAATATAAAAGAAACTGAGTTATGAAATCAAGCCGTATCGAATTGAAGTTGTTATAACATTTATCTCATATGTTGGACCAATTGTTATTTAACACCTATCATCGTTTTTGTTTCTTCAAATGATACTATTCAGTGTTTTCTGTGTCATATTTTTCAATGTGCAGATTTCGGAGCATCAATTATATTGGGTGATGAAAATGTTCAAATTATGATATATCTGTAAAGATTTTGTCAATGGCTCTTTGCGTCTGCGCCCACACTTTAAGGAATATTGGTTTGTGATCACCAGGCAGAAAAAAACATTGCAAATAATGATGCGATTTTCTCGACAAACACATGTATGTAGTTTTCATAAACATGTGATTCGCCACATGCGATTTTCAGTGTTTTTGTTAGCTTATAAAATGGCAAGGAACGATAATCCTGTCGCTCCTTGTGATTTTATAGATAAAGACAAATTAAAATCGCAAGGGCGACAGGAATCCCTATTTCTATGTAACCACTCTAGAATAGCTGCAAATATTTGATGACAAATCCCTTCTCAATTATTCACAATAACAGAAAGGCTGCGGGTACATAAAAGCAATGAGCGTTAAAGAATGCTCCTAAACATCTGATGGATCACTTTAAAAAGGACGGCATCTGAATTACACATAAAACAATAATGATAACAAATAGGCATATCCAAAGGTGTTAAATCTATAGATTTTATATAAAATCTAGTATATTGTAATATCACCAACGTTTACATTAAAGTATCGATTATTATCGCCACTTGCGATTTACGTAAAACTGTTACTTTTGACGTAACTGATTACTTTTCTCAAGAAAAATTCTCTGTAGAGATTAACCTATTTGATTGCTCTACGAAGCTGGTACATACCGGGTGTCTAAAAGTAATATATTAATTTTTAGTTGAGATGGTTAACCCCAAACATCACATCATACACAAAACCTATGGTACTATGGTTGTCCATTTGTACAATAATTGATAAAAGGAATATCCATCACCTCTAAAATTATTTTGATAGCAGTAATAACGGACTGGCCAGTGAACCATTAATTGTAGTGCGACGTTAACCATTTTTGATTGGGTCTCACAGTATAGACCTAACCATTGATGATATTTGATTACGTCATAGCAATGTGATACATCTCTTAAAATATATTCATTACATTATTTGGCCTTTAAAGAAAATCTTAGAGTCTATGTGAAAATATTGATGCAAAAAAAGACAATTAAAAAAAGATACAATTTGAAAATGATGAGATTTAAATAATATCATATGTACAATGTACCATGCTTATATCTTATGATAATAAACATCCGAACACACACATTTTTTTCATGAATATTTTGTTCTATGGCTATTTATTAAGCATTATTCACCGTTTTAAATAGACATTACAACATCCGTAAAAATCCAACCATGACGCTGTTTACCCAATAAAGCAGGTGATCGATTAACAACTGCTCATGAGAGTTTGCTCTTACTCCCATATCGTTTGCTATATAATTCGAGCGCCGACTTCAATTAATATTTATGACCGTTTTATAAACAAAACCGAATACGTCTACAGCTGATAAATAGATAGAAATTCCACTTTATTGCGCGATAAACATAGTTTAATACACTATAGAATTAATAATAAAATTATTTGTTGTGTAAATTCGAAAATTGAAAAACAGTTCAAAATAAATATGACGATTCTGCTGGAATCAACATATACATATTATTGAGTAAAAACAACTCATGCTGATTACATAAATAAGCTGACTTGTGTTAAGCGGCCGAAATTGGTAATTGGTCTAATTATTCGAGATTCGAAAAAGGTGTAATTATTCGGCGAAAAGGGATTATTAATGCATAGATTCCGTATGTCAATTGTTTGATACAAAGATGTAGATTTTCAAGGCATTTTAAAGATGGCACTTAAGACAACTATACATGGGAACTATGAGAATGAAAACAATGGCCCAACGGTCTGGACAACAGGTATTTAAGCTTTCATTTAGTTAGTATAAATTTGAAATAATATAAAACACTATTTATTACTGGACTTTTAAATGGCTAAAGAAGTGAACTATATAAACCATTTTGGCAAAGAAATATGTTGAATTTAATCATTAACTAATTATGTTGTCATGCAATTGTATTTATATAAACCAAAATTATCTTTTTGTCTGCGTTGCAGATTGTTAAATGGTTCTCTTGAAAACTAGATAATGAGATGCCTTTTTGCCTTTTCGGCCAAGCGTAAACTTGGCATTATTTATTAAGATCAATATTGAATATTGATAAATAACAGTGAAAACACCAAGTTAGGCGGAAAATGGCCGCCAAATTAATACAATAAGCAAGGTAATATATAAACATATCCAAAGAAATATCAAAATAAAATAAAATGTTACAGCAACATCAACAGAATATCACAGAGGAATAAATTAGCAACCTATCATATAGACTCAATTTAACGTGTGGAAGGTGGGGATGGTGGTGGAAAACAAATTTATAAATAATATCACATACTTTAACATACATATACTGAATAGATATAGAAATATAAATATGTTGAATTTAATCTTTAACTAATTATGTTGTCATGCAATTGTATTTATATAAACCAAAATTATCTATTTTCATGCGATATTATCATTTTGAACACTTTTCTTCTACTTAATAGTCTTGAAAAAAATATTTATCGATAAACATTTACTCATTCTTGCCAGGCGAGTATTATCATATTCGGTATGGTGAATGTACATGGTAGATAATAAATATATATGTATATATCTTAATTTTTACTTATAACTATCTTTGAAATTTATCCATACCAAGGCTATGTGACACGTGCGATTTTTAATCGCCCTCACCTCGCTACGAAATCGCACTTTTTCGCTGATAGTCGAAGACAATTGCAATCGGGTATTTTGCAAATGCGATGAAGAAAACGGCCAAGAGATCGTTTATTTTTGGGCATGAGTTTTTTTTTCGCATGTAATTAGGATTGGTAATCAGTTAAGGAATTTGAGCTTACTCACAGCTAACTTTTTACCTTTTAAATTGACTACTGGTTTTGGGGATTTGGTTTAAATTTCACACTTGTTAAGATGGCTGTTTTATTCATATTCATATAGAATTAGAAGTCCACCATAGAGTCTACATGAAATATTTAGTTATTTCTATTCATAAACTCATACTTACCTCGTTAGCACACATATACTCTATATTTTCTATTTACTTTTTGCCTATTACCGAATAATAGTATGAAGATTATAAAGGGGTTTTAAATCGAATATTGCTTGAAAAATATTACAACCAAGTACGGTAATTTCTATTCAATTTAATGTTTTCGGATGCGTTTCCTTTATTTAGTATTTTTAGAGGTGGAAGCATCTTTATTTATTTATTTTTCTGTAGCGGTGGAGTTTTCGTATATGAAATCAATTTTCATTCATTTTGAAAAAAAAACGATAACATTTATGCTGAAATAATATATAAAACAAAAGCATAATAAACTATTCTAGGTGTGTTGTCGACAAGTATTATTTCAGACCAAACTCGTCATAATAATTTTTTTATACTTCTACTTCGTTAACATCTTTCAACCTCGTTCACATCTATATGATATGTTATTTGATGACATTAATTGGCTTTCCGTTGTATCAATCAAAACAAGAATAATTGAAGATTCCTCAATTGCATGAATGTTTATTAACCTCTTGTCAATTGCTTAACACATGCTCACTAAAATCAAATTTCAAACTCATTATAAATATTACATTGTGTTGGCAAAGTATCATTGATTCAAGTTTATATGTCTTAAATCACTATTTTTAATTGCAGATCCGGTGCATAATAACAACTTAAATAATGGCATGGATTCGCACAAGGCCATCCCGATAGATGAAGCACCCGCGGGCAAAAAAGTGGACCCTTTTGCCGAGAAAGTGGTAGGTGATTTAAAAGTAAAAAGAATTCCTAATGGTAAAAAAGATTCAAATCAATGGATATTCCACCGGCCAGCTAAAATTATGACACCACTGCGAACCTAAAATAGAATAAAATAGTAACATAACTCATTAATATCCTTGGCGATATGTTAGTTGCTTTTTTTCTTTCAATTCCGTAGCGTTTTTCCGAAAATGCTGCATGCATCATTAGTCGAAAATGAGTTGCTTATTGTCTATAATTTTCATGACGTAATAATAGCACAAATCAAATATATATTGTATTAATTAAAAACGAATCATAATTAATGTCAAAATCACTGAGGAAAACGCTTTTCTTGTATTGGTGCTGTCGGCGGCACTTTGCCTCTACGTCTCCGGAATATGAATAGAATTTAGTAACACCCGCGGAATCTTTTCGCTAGGATTGCTTTATTTTATACCAATTTCGCAGCAGTCCATTTCCGCTTGCCGGTGACAGCACCACAGAGCTTATCAAAATAGAACTCCAAATTATTGCCAAAATACCGGAAATTTGATTTTCTATGTATATCGAATTCTAGTTTCAGGACGACAAGCCACACAGCAAAAAGGATGAAAAAGTGAGCTGGAGCGAATTCACAGCAAACACAACTTTCCATGGCATACGCTACATTTTTAATTCGTCATTCAAACTCAGACAGTACGTTACATGTTCCTTCATTTATATGAAATGAACTAGTTGCGTAGCTCTTATATTTCAAATGAAAGGAAAACGGTCTATACCTAGATTTTAATAAATCAAGCTATATGACTGGATGAGGGAAGGAACATCTATCCATATATATTCCCTCATTTGTTATTTATTACTGGGTTTAGTCGGAAATTATTATCTAGTTTAATTATTATGCAATGTTAATGTTATCTTTTATAGGTTTAATAAATGCTATATAAACAATCATAGACACATCATATATTCATAAGTGAAGCCTTAATTAACATTCGCTCTGAAAAACACTCACACCATTTTTTTATATATATTTCTCAGAGTGCTCTGGGTTTTATGCGTTGTGGCAGCGGTTGCCTACTTTGCGTGGCAAGTGGGCGAGAGAACGTCGGATTATTTCAAATATGCAACAAACGTCGACGTCAAAGTCATTTATACCGAGAAGCTACGTTTTCCGGCCGTGACACTTTGTAACCAGAATAATTTCAGGTAAGTATAGTGAGAAGTTAATTTCGGTTTATTGTGATGCGTTTTATATGACTATCTGGCAATTTCGATACCCTACCAAAACAAAACTATACTACTTCTACAAAAAAAAATATACAGGCAGAAGAATAGATAGTCAATCAAGAGTACACCTGAAACGATGCCCATATATTTGTAGAAACATGGAGGCGCCATTGTGATAAAAACATGATTTTATTTTCAAGTCGATCTTTGTAATAATTGTATGCTGAGTTCCACATTTAAATGTCACATAGAACTTTCTAACACAAAATAAGTCATTTCCAAATATAGAAAATTGCGATTAACGACCAACTTTCTATTGTTCTATTAAAAAGAAACAGCCTATATCCATGCTTACATATTCTATGGAGAAAACATTGAAACGTCACAAAGTTCAACTCACCCTATAGTACGCTCTTGCGTAGGCCATAAATAATATGGATACAATTACTTATATTGTTAATGCACATCTCTTTTCATCATAAAAACAATTACAATATAATTTATGATGCAAACGGATTTATAAAAAGGGTTATGAATGGAGTTCAACCTTGCTAGTTACTTTCCTCATTTATCTGACAAATGAGTCGAAAATTGGTTTAGGAATACATATTTTTATCACAAATGACATGTCCTATTTGTCAATTCTGCGCTACGCTATTTCCGGTTGGCCACGTGAGCTCGTCCATAACCAAACCAATTAAATATTCGTTAATCATTCCAATTTTAGCTTATACTCGCAATTCTAGGCTAATTGTTTCTGTTCATATAATGCCTTAGAACGCTACGTCATATATAGAAATAAACTTCATCCTTACATTTTGTCATCGCGGCCTCGGTCTAGTTTTTTGTTAATGGAAGAGTACCCCACGTGCCGTTCCTCACAAAAGGTGTTCCCCAGCAAATCCCAGCTGGCTTGGAGATTTTGAGGAAATTAGTTCTATCTTGGAGATTTTAGCAATTTGAGGAACACCTTTTTAAATAATTTCTTTATTTTGTTATAATTGATTAACATAATTAATTGCATATTGATCGAAATTGCTTGCAATTGTTTATAACCTGTAATTTGCTATGAATGATAGGTTATTTAGTTTTATTGAACAGTTTAATTATTGCAGAAGGTGTTCCTTTTCTGCTCCAAGCTGGCTTGAAAAGGAGGAACAACTCAGCTGGCTTGGAAAAAATTAACACCTTTTTTGCAAAATTTTATTTCTCAAAAATGAGTATTTTGTTGTCGTCAGTCTCATTATATACTCGACAACAAAAGAAGTGTCCGGTCATTTTAGGTTGATATTTTTTCACTGTATCAAAAGTGGAACCAATTAAAACACGTTTGCTAGTTTCAGTAATGATACTTATAAGTGGTCTCACAAACCAAACAATCTGGAATCCGTTTGACGATTATCTCGTTCGTTTCATCGAAGGGCTAAGAAACATTGATTTTTACCATCATTCAATGAGTATCGGAAGGAGAGAAAAAGCGCTATGTGCTAGAGATAGTATAAGATTTTCATAACTCAAAAACGGTGAGAAATAGTTAATTTCTATGTCACATGCGTCGCAGCGCACATCGTGAAACGTCGGAAAAACGTGTTTTTGGCGCTTAACTGCGAAAACAGTCTTAATCACATTACACAATAAAAGCGGTATGATTTCAAGATAGCTCACATGCTCTAAACTCTGTTAATTGCACTTTGAATTCCATTCGCTCCATAGCCTAGCCGTAATGGTCGAATAAACTCGGCAAAATCTGAAAGGGATAACTTAACCTGGTTACATTGGCGGGGCGTTCGAATGAAAACGGCCATTGTCAATATTATCTTCAAGGGTGTGCAAAATATAAAAAATAAACCGAACGGCCGTTGCTGTCCTCGTTTTCCATATAAACGATGTCGCGAAATGCATTGAAAATACGCTCGATATAGGCGCGGTTTCGCGCAAACAATCGATTATTGAGTGAATACGCTTAAAATAGGTTAGAACATTGTTATCTAGAGTTACGAGTTATGTACAAAAGTTTAACGGTCATTTTGGCCGCGTAATCACGCTAAAATTGGGTAGAATACGTCGATCTGTTTATTAAGGCATACGCTTGCGCGCACCATTGCTACAAGGCTTGGGCGTGGAAATCGACCATCAGGCTGTCTTAGACATGCACGAAAATTGTTTTCTTCTTGATGGAAAACTTAAACTACGGATTTAAAAAAGGTTCACTGAATGTGACTTTTTGATCAATATCGTGTTTCGAAATAACCAGAAAATAAGCGAAACGTAATTTCCAAAACGGTTGTAAACCCATTAATGTAGCATTACAAAACCCGCGAATGCATCATTTGACATATTCAAACAGTTGTTTTGAACAATTGTACTAAAGCTGGCACTTCCGGTGCCTAGCGTCTGACCTTTCGCAAGATACTTTGTCGACTCGAGCGATCGCCGCAACTGGCTTGAATTTTCGAATATGCACCTAAAGAGTCCAAATGTACCAATTACTTTTAAAACATCTGGCAAGAAAGTTCAAACATCCATGAAAATGTATATTTGAAGGTTTGTTACTCGCTATTTTGTTCGTTCATTTTCAAGAGTTTGCCGAATTGTCGATAGCAGATATAAAGTCGTAAAAACTTATTAAATGAACTCACATAACGTGTTGTTTAATTTGGTACATAATTGATAAAAATCGACCAAATACTTTTGAAGTTACAGAGATTTGAACAACCGGACACTTCTTTTGTTGTCGAGTATATAGTTGTTTTAAGGTGTTTTAACGACTTTTTGAAAAATGTGTCGTGGGATGCCCTTCTCAATGTACTTGTGTCATATTTCGCATTTCTAATTAAAGATTAAAAATGACAAAGTTGTTTTATAATCACAATGATATCGCATATTATCAATCTTCCAACAACCAGTCATGAAATCAACAGAGAAGCATTACCAAAAAATAAATCAATAGATAACAATGCAAAAAAAATCAAGTCACAACCTAAAAGTGAAGAATAAACAATTGGAAAATTCAAGTCACAATCTAAAAGTTGTAGATCCTATCTTGATCGCTTGGTGTCGCTAGCTCATAAAATGCTACATGCTCTGGCCTCACTGAAATATGTTCTTCCAAAACATAGTTTGATCTCGAAATAAAAATCATTTAGAGAACGATCAAATAGACGGAAAACATTCAGTTTGTTTTCTCAAAACTTTAATCTACATTTTAATACACTGGTTCACGGAGCTCTTCAAATGTTTTCAAAACATATCTACGAGTATTCACATGTCCTAAATCACCAGTCAATTTATTGATGCGATGGATGTCATGTCATTCATTCTTAATTCACTGTCCATTAGTTCATAGAAAAGTCCAGAACATTTTATGCTCTGGACAGCCCTTTGTTTTTGTACGATTAAACGACATTAATAATTGGGGTTGTTATTGCTCTGGAATATAACGGATACACTATTTATTTATTGTAACATTGTGCCCAATGACATGTATTGTCTTTAGGTGTCGCTTAGTATTCTTGATGCATTATGGCAACTATCAGAATTCGTTGTTACTGCTAAAACGTCTATTGTCTAGCTATGACAGAATGCTGTTGATAGATTTATAGTCGATAACTCATGCTTATATAAATACTAGCACTAAAATAGCACTAAAAATCTACGTGCCCCGATTAAAACAACTATAAACTTAATTGTTTTGGGTCAATTCCTTTGCAATATTTATATAACTTTTTTGCAATCACATCAGGTTCTAAAACAGTTCTGAGTATTTCACCAAATTTTGGTAAGATTTTTAAAGGTTAAAGAAATAACAAAATGTGCTTGATAACCTGTTATTTTTACGCTTAACCGTGGTAATCACCTTTGGAATCGATTTAATTAAAAAATAATAACTTTTATTTTCCAAAATAAATCTAGCTGTGATTGTGTTGCTCT
>LQRL01079656.1:16550-29909 GCA_001703475.1 Hydroides elegans | reverse complement strand
AACAGTGTAAAAGTGCATTGTGGTCATATATCGTTGAATTAGGCGATTTCAATGCAGTCGACAAAATAAAATGCATAGAATAGTATTGACTTAAAGCATGAGAAGTAGCCCCACTGCTATTTCAATGGCGCCCTATTATTACCCTTACAACCACAAAGTAAGTAAACATGACGAGGAGCTCAAGTATTGTCAAACACTTCATAAAGGCTTCAGCTTTAATATTAATCAAACAAACAATTGACGGCTGTCTAACGCACTATGCAGTATTGACAGTCTGAACCTTCAAGGTAACACCGCCCCAATGTTATGATTCTCGTTGGCAAATATGTGACATTGTGTGAAATAAGATAGCTTATGTTCAAGTTTTATATGTGATCTAGAAATGCAGTTATTGTTACAATTGAGTTAATGAGTGGATTCGATTTAAAATTTAACAACACAGTCTGAATTATGAACATGCATATATATATATGCTTTGATTAGAAATTGGAATTTTAATGGGACGAAACTCATTGTGTTATTTAGGAATAATGAATATTATTAAAAAGTACAGTTTGAATGAACATGTAGCCCTGACTTGACCATATATTAGAATTCCTTAATACGTTTTGTCTGGGGGTTGGGGTTAAGATATAGTCTTCTTAAAACAAGCCTAGTTTAAATATAAAGAAAATATCAAACAGGTATGCATTTCCATTAAAAGGTTCATTATCCTAGATGATACAATAGTTCTACAGTTTACCCTTTATTTGTTATTTAACAATAACTCAATGAGCAATCGTAGAGCGATGAAGGTCATTGAGAAAGCGCTCACGTGTTGACTACATCTGTTTGCAGCCATTCATTGATGGCCATACGAGCAAACAAGTGGCAGCTACAGACTGTGTATTATTAAACAGTCCCTTAAGGCTACATTGTCCCCGTGTTATTGTTTGATTTGTTATGGAATTTTATAGGTCATGTTTGGGTGAGATTAAGAAATGCATTTAGCATTACCGTTAGGATAATATAGATATTTTGTCTTATTTTTACATCAATCTACAATTTAGCATACATGGTATGATTCGATATTTGAATAATTGTATAAAAAAGTCGTTATTTAGACTTTATCTATATGAATAAAACGCAGTTAAAATATACATGTATATGTTAGTATGAGAACATGCTTGATTAAAGAATTTTGAGAGAACCAGTGGCAGCTAACACATTGTGATTTATCAGACCCCGTATTATTGTTTGATTTGTTATGAAATATTTACAGGTTATATTTGGGTGTGGTTAAGAAATGCATTTATGCTTAGCATCGAGCTAATATGGGATCTCCATTTTAAGTAATTTAGCATGTTATATTTCTACATTGAAATTATTGAAACAGCTGTAACTAAGGCTAAATAGATATGAATAAAACGTATAAATATACATGTACCTGTAAATATAAGAAAATGCTTGATTATATTGTATGTTGGTTTGAGAAATACAGTCATCTTTAAAAGATAGCATACATCACGAATATTTACAATGTATACAATTATCATATTAACAAACAGCCTGGGATACAATAGATATCATTTAATAGGGGCGTTAAAGGAACCAGTGAAATACATAGAAAATTGCCTAGGGAAACCCCCAATAAAACCAATACCTTGAAAATTAATCAATCAAGGCCATTTTCCTTTTGTTTATCTGAACTAAATTAAAATCTAGCGATCATGACACATATTCAATATCTTGCCATTGTTCCTGTAAAATAAGTTCACCATTCGTTAAAAGCCTGATTAAATACACCATGTCAATAGCCCCATTAAACTAATCAATTAAGGCCAATCTTGGGTAAAGGAATAGCACTCCTAAGGGCCCGGTGTGTCCTTGGAAGCCCGACCCCTGTGAACTTGGCAGATGGCCTGGATGGAAATCCAAAACCTTACTCAAGGAACGACACCTTATCTACTGTTGTATATTCGTATAATTGTATGAAGTTTGAAGCTGCTTACAAAAATGGATGTATCATGGTAAATGTAATAAATCCTGTTACACAGCGCCTCCAACTGTCCGAAGTATATACGAGAGTTTAGAGCACTGGGTAATAGGGTGGTTCTACCTCGAACATAAGTCTACTTTGACTTACTTATTGCTGTATACGCTCCATCATTGCAACTCCACGTATACCCTGGCGCGGGATTGGCACTTGCTATGCATCGCACACTCTCTCCTTCATTTAGTCTAATCTCCGTTCGACTCGAAGAACTGTATTCAAAGTAGACGTTTCGTGGACCATCTATGAATAACAAATAAAAATGGGAAAATAAGTTATAACGAAGATCAATACATGAAACCGGATATTAGCTTTGCATCCCACACTCTCTCTCAACCCTTCGTTTAGTTGAGTTTCCGTTTGACTGGAGGAGCTATATTCAAAGTGGACATTTCGGGGACCGTCTATGAAAAAAAATATAGAAGAAAAACATGTCATAGAATTAATAAGTTAAAATAATGAAACCGGGTACTAGATATGCATCGCACACTTTCTCTCTCGTTAGTCTACGTTTGGCTCGAGTAGTGATATTCGAAGTAGACGTTTCGGGGACCATCTATGAAGAAAAGAAAAGAGAAAATAAAGTACCATACTATCAAAACAATAAAATAATGGAACATGGGGATGAGCTAGGCACAGAACACTCGCTCCTTCGTTTTGTTGATTTCCGTTTGGCATGAAGAGTCATATTCAAAGTTGACGTTTTTGGGACCGTCTGTGGAAAAATCTAGAGATGGTGTAATTGAATCTCTGTTTGACTGGAAGAGCTGTTTTCGAAATAGACATTCTGGTGACCGTGCTCAAGTGGAAACATGAATAATAACCAATAGATCATATACTCGATCCGGAGCTTAGTTCAAACTGTTAGAGAGTTAGGCGACAGGTGCAACTTTGTTCTAAACCCCGTTCTCCCCATTCTACTCTGATGCACCCTTAACCCGAATACGTTTTGATTGGACTTACATTCGACATTGCAAAAGACAGAGCAGCTATGCCCTATTTTTGAGGGGGCGACAGATGAAACCCAGGCTCTACACCCCGGGACAGCCCAATATATCAACTGATTCATTTGATATAGGACTTACAGACGTGTTATTATGCGTCAAAAACAGGGCATTTCGTTTAGCACAATATTCATAAATAAAATACATTTTAATCACATTCCATGTCTTAATTTTCATTCGTCTTCCTTTCGAAACGCGAACACAAATAGGTCTTACATTCTACGTTGAGAAAGGCAGAGCAGCTATGCACTTTAGAGGGAGGTAATGAATGTAATCCGGGTTCTTAGCCCCTTCCTTCCTGCCCCAGCCCCGGGGCCACCCAATAGATCAACTGATATATTTTATTGGACTTACATTCGACATTGAGGTGAACCGAACAGCAATGCACCCTGTGTGAGGGTGGCGTCAGATAAAACCCAGGTTCTAAACCCCGGGATCACCCAATAGATCCCCTGATTGATTTGATATAGGGCTTACATTCTACATTGAGGTAAACTGAACAGCTATGCACCCTTCGGGAAGGAGGCGATAGATGTAACCCTGGTTGTTTGGCCACATACGCATCGAACGAATGACCGTTGTATCTGGCTTCTGCTTCCATGCTCAGTGTAGTCCTGGAAAAATAGCAAATTAGGATCTATAAAATTAACTGAAGTCAGATTTGCCTGGCCTCAGCATAACTTGTTGGCAGAAAATGTTAAGGCTATTATAGTGGATGATTAAATACTTTGTTTAAATCTTGTTGTTTATACATGTGCACCTCAATACCATTTACATGTTATTGGCGGATTCTCATATGATGAAAATAAACATATAAGACAAGTTTCAATATTAAAATAAAAAAATATATATTCTAATTTGCCTGTGATGTGTAATCTTTCGTCACGAAAATAGCAAGGATGTTGTTCCGATTTCACGTTTTCGGACGTAACAAGGACGATCATCCGACGTTATGACGTAACAGGGCTTCAACGATTTTTCTTATTTACATAATTCAGTTTGCCCTCTCGACATCATTTCAAGAAACGACATTTTGCGGGTGACCCTAAACAAATGGGATATCAAAAAAGCAACAGCCAATCATCAGAAGCACATTATATCCGCACGGCAGTGTCTTTCAACCTTTAAAACTAATATACTCACGTCAGGGACATATAATCCGTTTCATTCGCCACACTTTCCTCCGAAGCGACCAGGGTCCCGTCAATATACCAGGCAACTGAAGGCACATGGGTTCCGTGGTAACTTGTGTTGGTTTGCAATTCAAATGTCTCGCCTTCGATAAGCGATAGGATGGTACCGGCGTCGGGACATGTGAAGGATTCTGGGGGAGGAAAAGTAGTTTTGTTTAATATCTGTTGTGACAAAAATGGAATTTAGACTCTATTTATGGGGGATATCGCGGGAAGGGGGGGGGGCAAAAGAGATATTCTAATGACATATGGGAAACGAACAAAACAAGGTAGATATATATAATATAAGAGCATTCTAAAATGCTCAAAGCACATATGGGAAGTTAACTGAAATTGTATTATATTTCGAAAGCGATTCATTTGTTTCTTTTTATTATGGTTCCCATGGTAACTCGTGTTGGTTTGCAATTCGAATGTTTCACCTTTGATGAGAGAAAGTGGGTACCGGATGATACGGGATGGGTCAAAATGTATATATTTTTAGAAAGATATAAATAAAAACTAGTTGGTTTGATTCTGCTGTTTTTGATCAACCAACTCTGTATCTCTTATTCGTTCTCTCCGCCTTCTCTTTTTACCTTTATTCCTCTCTATCTCTCTTTCTGTTTCCTTTCGCTCTCCTTCCAATTTCAACATCAAAGCGAAGTCGCAAAGTGTCGTCGACATGGATCTTTCTCCCTCCTATCTCTCTCTCTCTCTCTCTCTATGTCTTTCTCTTTCTCACTCTCACTCTCTCTCTTTCTCTCTCTATATATCTATCTCTCCCTCTCTCTATCTAGTTCTTAACCCCCCTACACACACACACTTATTCTCTCTCTCTCTCTCTGTCTCTCCCTGTCTCTCTCTCTCTCTCTCTCTCTCTTTTTCACTCTCCTCATTCTCATATATTTCCATTTTCAATCAGAAACTTACCAATCGGTATAATACTGATAAATCTCTGCGTTGGCTCATCATCAAAACGAACTCCAAATGTAACGTACGCATGACTCGACTCGACTGAATGGATTGTCAACTCGTATTTGTCTTTGTTTTGATCAATGCCGTAGCTATTAACAAAAATAATGAATTAGTTGGTGCAGGTGCAATTAAAACAAGCGTTGAAATCATGCTTCAAATTAAGCTTCATACCATCTTCAAAACCTATCACCCTTCAAACCAAATGCGTGTATGCAAAATCCTTGTGGCGCTTTCTGACATCTGGTTTGAAGCAAGTTTGAAGTAGGTTTGAATGTGATTAAATTGAATAAAATTGTTAATTGTCTCCATAACCTTAAGTGGTTTAAAGTTTGGAGGGTTGAATGTTAGTTTTATCAATTTGAACGCACCCTCAAACAAAAGTCATATTCTACGAACCCTAACTCATGCATTCCTGACGTAGAACTCCAGATTCTAGTCTCGACCATAGAATCTACTTCAGTGTAAAACCACGTGATCGTGTCTTTGGCGATAACCGCGTGACAATCTATGGAGGTTCGGGTGCCTATTTGAGCGGCAACATATTGGGGAACGTCTCGAAATCCTGCAAAGTAAAACGGAATATACTTTGAAATCTATGATTTTTTAAACAAAATATTTTCACTTGTGAATTGCAATGACCGAGTAGCAATCTATGGAGGCGAGGCTGCCTATTTGAGCGACCAAAAATTGGGGAACGTCTCAAAATCCTTGAAAGTAGAACGGTATAGACATGAAAACATATATATTGTAATAAAAAACAATTTTCACTTGCTAATTGCAATGACCGCATGGCTATCTATGCAAGCACGGGTGCTTATTTGAGCGGCCATAAATTGGGGTTCGTCTTGAAAATCTGTGGAAAAGCATAAAAGGAAATGTATTCAAAATATGTAGAAAAGGGTTTGTTTCAACATTTCATCCAGGAAACCTTCGAGGGTAAAAAATACATTGAATAGATTTATTTTTGTATTAAAAGACCGCCAAAATTCTTATATTTCAAGTATTGTTCTGCATACCCCTTCTATATTCTATTTTTTCTAATTTCTACATTTTCTAACTTTTAGCACAACAAATCACACGTATTTCTCATTTAAAGGGGTGGATCCCGTCCCATTTTTCCCTTATGTTGATTCGAGCCTGATCTATGCAATAACAAGTATGCTTTGTTTTGGGACACCTTTCACAAATATATCTCTAAGTATATTTCTTAAAGCATTTTAATATACACACGCGATCATAAACCTTTTTCAATGTACTCGCTTAATATATCAAATCTTTGCTATTCCAACAAGTAGCAGGGTTTACTGGTCACATATTATGCAACTATTAGTACGATACATCTTGATATTTAATACTCACGCGGCACGCATTCTTTTTCATCTTCCTCAAATTTCATGCATTGTACGATTCCGTCGCATCGTTGCTCTGGTGGGATACACTTGCGCTCTTCAACGCACCGGAAATTGCACTTTTCGACTAATCAAACAAAAAGGTAGAAAAAAATATATTAAATTAATAACCAAAATGGCATTTACATAATTATGGTTTACATTTGAAGCCCTCTTTCTATTGTTATAGCTGCTGTTCTTCGCAGCGGTATCGTTTTACTAAATTACAAGTATAAAATAGAATAATATTTTTTATTTATTATTCTACCCTCAATTAGAGTTCAGTTAGCGCTTCAACGCACCAATAATCGCATTTCCCAACTGTCGAATATAAATTTATATTTCCAATAAAAATACTAAAAAACAAATACAGCTCATTAAAAATAATTATCTTATTTAGATCTTATCCGGAGAGAGGCACTTGCGCTCTTCAACGCACCGAAAATCGCATTTTTTGACTGTCAAAAAATATATTTCCAATAAAAGAACAGAAAAAAATAAAGCTCAGTAAAAATATTTATCTAATTTAGATCTTATCCGTAGAGGCAATTGTGTTTTTCTACGCATGGAAAATCGCATTTCTCAACTGTCAAAAAAAGTAAATTAATTTGATTAAAATTGAAAAACGAGCATGAATAAACTTGCAAAGAAAGAACTATGGAAACGAATCTCTTCACCGAAACGAAGATTGCATTTCTTAACTAAAATAATTTAAATGATACATTCGTTTTGTGATTTTTGTCTTGTTTATTACATTTCATAATATATTTATTTGATGTATGATATGGACAAGCGGCTACATTACTCTTCAAAATCATTTTCATTTTGAAATGAAAATGAAGGTCGTTCAAAATAGAATAAAAATTAGATGTTAAAAGATTCACTGTATTTTTACTTACTTGTATAAAATAGCGAGAAAACAACGCGCAGAACACCATCACAAACAGAACGAACCCCACATGACAATTCCATGTTCTCATTTCATATGAACATATTTTGTGCGCGTTCTTATTTGTCTTGCAGGGAATGCATTTAAACGTCTCGGTATAACAGCAAAATATAAACGCAAACACACTGATAGTGGTTCTTTCAGTTAATTGTTCTTTTATGCTTTACTTACTTGTATAAAATAGCGGGAAAAACAACGCGCAGGACACAACCACAAACAGAACAAAACCCACATGGCATATCCATGTTCTCATTTCATATGAACATATCTTGGGCGCGTTCTTATTTGTCTTGCAGGGAATGCATTTAAAGGTCTCAAAATAACAGCCAAATTTCTCCAGATCGTCGAAGTTGTTTATTGGAGGAACTCTGAAAAAGAATTAGAAATCAAGAAGAGGCTTTTAATGGCCCTCCCCAATTACATAACACCTCATCATGACCTCGAATTGAGCTAAAATTTTCTCATATGAGCTCAGCATGAGGTCATAATAGAATTTGAGATAGCTTGGATAGCTCAAAATGGTATATTTTTTTTTCAAAAATATATTCATAATGTTGCAAAAATCATGATGTTTCCGAGTCGATTTAATTCATAAATCTATCATATATACTTGCTTTTATATGTTATTCCTAAACACAAGTTGCCGCCCCCGTTTCCCGTTTGATCAGATATGTTATGTCATGAGCGCCCCGACTCAATATTTGCTGAATTTGCGCTTGACTATAGTATAATATACCTCTATAAACTATCCATCCTGTTACACACGGCCCAAACGCCTAGGCGCTGGGTACAGGATATAGAATATCAGTTAAAGAGTTTATTGCTAGCGGTTATTGTTGGGGCAGTATAACTGCGTATGTTACTAAATTAAACACGCATTTAGAACGTCAATTACTACGATACTCAATAACAAATCGGTTTTACATGTATATAACCCACGAATGGATATTTGTAATGCGAGATTACAACAGTTGTCGTCTTTATAGCTGCTTTTGTGTGAACAATTAGTTAACTTCACACCAAAACAAAAATTACATATTGTTCCTCTTAATAAGTATGAATACATGTTATTTTATGCAAATATGAGTTGAACATTAAAATATGTTCCATTAGAGTCTATTGAGTTTGTTTTCAATTTATTGGTCATTTCTATACCTTGATGTTACTGTAGTAGCATTATTTCTGTGTATTTCAGCTCTAGGTGGTTGGACGACTGTGGTTGTTCTCGTCCTTGCAGGAGATCCAGTGGGTGTTTGAGCTGAATCGGTGGCTCCTGGGACTGAACCTGCGGGTGAAGGGCGGAGTGCGGGCGCTGCTGGAGTGCTGGAATCCCGCTCGGTCACGCTAAATCGAACGCCGGAGACGGTGCCAGGTCGAGATTCTGGGAGAACATTAATGAGGGTAACTAGATGCTAGATGATATGATATTCAAAATATATTTTGTTTACATGGATAGGTTTTATTTCCAACGTGCTAGCTTAAACTTGTATATTAAACATATTTTATGCAAACGAGGAAAACTGGTTATTTACAAGACTAGCTCTCAATGATATGTATTTTTTTCTATTGCAAAATCAATCGAATTATCATAAATATATAAATAAGTAGTTGTTCGTGTTTTCTGGTCTAGTGTTTTGATAGCCTGTCTTTGCTAACGCACCATGGTCAGTTCTAAATCAATGACTGAACGCGACACAACCAAATAAACCCGTTTTATTAGTACAAGCTCATTACACTTCCAGCTTTATCCAATCACATATAAGAGTACTTCACTTTTCTTAATTGAAATACCACGTTGCAAAATACTTCTCACGGCAGTTTAACCAGTACATTTTGGTTTTTTTTACCTAGTCTTGGATGTGAACACACAGGTCATTAGTGAATTGCACTCAGTCCCGTAACATAAGTATGAATGATTTGGGATGATCCATATAGCAACATTAAATAACCTTTATTTTTCATTGTACAATTGCAATCAAAAGCCATGCTTAAAACATCTCATCGTAGTAATCCGCTTTGCATTTAACCTTTATGTCGAATGTAAGAGTGACTAAATTGTTTACCTTTGTTGAACTTTGCCAAAATTGAGTATGCATTCGAAGGTGATTTAACAGTAAACGGTGCATTTTATACATAGTTTTAAGGTAACAAATCGTTTTGACCTACCGGTAAACTTGATACCGTTGGACACATAACAAGATGAAGTTTAATTTTATATAAATTGTAATAAAATCCTATTGTAGGAACATTGCTTTAAGAACGATAGAAAAAAGTACAAGTATTTGCAATTCAACCCAATGTAAAAAATATATATATTAAAGTTAAAGGTTTTTTTTGTAAACAAAACTTTTTAACCTACCAGTCAACTTGGTGTCCTAGAAAATATAATAAGATTAAGTTTAATTTGATATAATTTCAAACAAAATCCTATCGTGGGAACATACTTTCAAAATGAATTAAAAAATAAAAAATAGTATTTTTCCCTATTTAAACCTATATAAAATATCAATTAATGTATGAAAGTTTAGGGAGCTGTTTCGTTAACAAAATGTGTTTACCTACCAGTAAACTTAATACTGTTGTGAACATAATGATATAAAGTTTAATGTAATATTATTTTAAATAAAATTCTATCGTGGCAACAATGCTTAAAACACTATTAGAAAATTAGAATTACGCCATTTGATCAAATGTTAAATACCAACTATTGTATGGAAGTTAAAAGAGATGTTTTGTTATGAAAATGACTTGACCTACCAGTAAACTCGGTGTCGTTAGAATCATATGAAGATTCATTGATATAATTTCTCAAAAATCCTTTCGTGGGAACATTACTTTAAAATCATTTTTAAAAACTGCAATTTGCCATTTAACCCCATGTTAAAGATTTCCAAATCCGTCATGTAAGAAGATTGGAACGATGCTCCTAATCCCTATGTCCATTAATGCGAGAAAAGGGGGGGGGGTTGAGCAAACAAAACTAAAATGTACCAAAAAGGGCGATTTGAACTGCCGTGTCCTATTTTACCTGATCAAGGCAGCCTTTGTTAAGTTTAATGACCGTGTTTACTTACCGAGAGGGGCCAAAGGTTGAACAATTTTACTCGCTAGAGCAGGTTCCACATAAATTGCCAAAGGCGGAACAGCTGTTGAAAAATTCGTGGCCGAAGGTCCAGCCAAGAGTAAATGGTATTGTAAGCTGGGGTTGAGGGAGGCGACTGTGTACATTACTTTTCTAACATGTAATGTCAATTTGCAAAATACCTGATTTTTACCTCATCAATGACGTCTTGGTTGAATTAAATTACCGTCTTTTATACTTACTAGGTGGTACTGATGGTTGAACAATTTCACTCACCAAAGCCGGTTCCACATAAATGGCCGAAGGCGGAACAGCTGTTGAAAAACTCGTTCAGATGCAGCTGGATGTATATCATTGTAGGCGGGTGGGGAAACTGGTTGGTATACGTTGCTATTCTAAGAGGAAAGGCTACGTTCGAAATACCTGTTTTTACCTGGTTGGACGACTGTGGTTGTTCTCGTACTTGCAGGAGATCCAGTGGGTGCTTGAGCTGAATCGGTGGCTCCTGGGACTGAACCTGCGGGTGAAGGGCGGGGTGCAGGCGCTGTTAGATTGATGGAATCCCGCTCGGTCACGCTAAATCGAACGAGGGAGACGGTGCCAGGTCGAGATTCTGGGAGAACATTAATGAGAGCAACTAGATGCAAGATGATATGATATTCAAAATATATTTTGTTAACATGGATAGGTTTTATTTCCAACGTGCTAGCTTAAACATGTATATAAAACATATTTTATGCTAACGAAGAAAACTGGTTATTTACAAGACTAGCTCTCAATGATGTGTACTTTTTTCTATTGCAAAATCAATCGAATTATCATAAATATATAAATAAGTAGTTTTCTGGTCTAGTGTTTTGATAGCCTGTCTTTGCTAACGCACCATGGTCAGTTTTATATCAATGAACGAACGCGACACAACCAAATAAACCCGTTTTATTAGCACAAGCTCATTACACTGACTTCAGAACTACTTCTAGCCTTATCCAATCACATATAAGAGTACGTTACTTTTCTCAATTGAATTACCACGTTGCAAAATACTTCTATTTTACCTGATCAAGGCAGCCTTTGTTAAGTTTAATGACCGTGTTAACTTACCAGGAGGGGCCGAAGCTTGCACAATTTCACTCGCTAGAGCAGGTTCCACATCAAATGCCGAATGCGGAACAGCTGTTGAAAAATTCGTGGTCGAAGGTCCAGCCAAGAGTAAATGGTATTGTAAGCTGGGGTTGAGGGAGGCGACTGTGTACATTACTTTTCTAAAATGTTTGGCCACTTTGCAAAATACCTGATTTTTACATCATTAATGACGTCTTGGTTGAATTTTATGACGTTTTTACACTTACTAAGTGGTGCTGATGATTTAACAGTTTCATTCACCAAAGCCGGTTCCACAGCCGGAACAGCTGTTGAAACTTTCGTTGCCGTAGGTCCAGATGCAGCTGGATATATATCACTGTAGGCGGGTCGGCAACTGGTTGGTGTACGTTGCTGTTCTAAGGGGTAAGGCTACGTTCGAAAATACCTGTTTTTACCTGATCAAGGCCTGATAAATGGCCGAAGGCGGAACAGCTGAAAATGCCCGCCGTAGGTCCAGATGCAGCTGGTTATATGTCATTGTAGACGGGTGGGATGGCTGGTGGATTTATGTTACGATTCTAAGATGAATGGCCATGTTGCAAAATACCTGTTTTGTTACCTGATCAAGGCAGTCTTTGGTTAAGTTCAATCACCGTGTTTACTTACCAGGAAGGGCAGATGGCTGAACAACACTTCACTCGCCAAGGCAGGTTCCACATAAATGACCGGAGGCCGAACAGTTGCACTCGCCGAAAAACCCGCCGAAGGCCCAGATGCAGCTGGATATATATCATTGTATGCGGGAGGGACAATCGAATGCCTTTAAGAGTACGTAACTATTCTTAATTGAAATGTCACGTTGCAAAATACCTACTTTTAACCAGATCAGGATAGCCTTGGCTAAGTTTAATGACACAGCTTACTTACCAGGAGGAGCAGAAGGCTGAACAATATCACTCACCAAAGCGGGTTCAACATAAGGGCCGACGGTGGAACAGCTAAAATTGCGCCCGCCGAATAACTAGCTGTAGGCACAGATTCAGCTAGGTAGATGTCATTGTGGGTGGGCGGGGCTATCGAATGTCTTTAAGAGTACGTTTCTATTCTTAATTGAAATTCCACGTACCAAAATATATGTTTTATTACCAAATTAGGACAGCCTTTGTTGAGTTCAAAAAACGGGTTTATTTACCAGGCGGTGCCGATGGCTGAACAATTTCACTCGCCAACGCGGGATCCACATAAATGGCCGAAGGCGGAACAGCTGAAGATGAACTTGCCAAATAGCCAGCCGTAGGCCCAGATGGATAGATGTCATTGTATGCGGGTGGAGCGATCGAATGACTTTAAAAGCATGTAAGTATTCTTTATTGAAAGGGAACGTTTTAAAATAACTGTTTTCTTACCTGATCATGTTAGTCTTTGTTGAGTTTTAATTACCGTTTTTACATATCAGGGGTGCTGTAGTGTATATTTTCCTCGGGACTACTTTGGGTTTCCCTTTATCATGTCGTCAATATTGACTACCAATGCAGTATTGATACTAAAGATGCGTGCTTATCAACCGTATCAATATCTACAACATTCAGTATGTACTTACCAGGAGGGGCAGAGGGCTGAACAATTTCACTCGCCAATGCGGGTTCAACATAAATGGTCGAAGGCGGAACA
>LQRL01079656.1:4367-16407 GCA_001703475.1 Hydroides elegans | reverse complement strand
GTGCGGGGCATCTTCGGAAAGTTCTGTGTACTGTGGGGGTGGATCAGCGGGGTCGTTTATTGGGGGAGGAGGGGGATAGGGAGCGACGCGGTTGCGCATTGTTGTTGGGGGTTAGGAGATGGAGGGAGGAGAGGGAGGGTTTAGGAGATGAAAGGTGAAGGGGATAAGGGGGCAGAGGGATTGATTTGGTGGGATGGGGTGAAAAAGGTGGAGGGGAGGAGGGAGATGTGATATGGCGTGCGTGAAAGGGTTAGGATGGGTGGGATCGGATTCGATGAAAGGGGTGGAGGGAGATGAGGTAGAGGAGAAGTGGAAGGGTGGGGCGTGAAAGGAATTGGATTAGGAGATGAAGGGTGGAGGGGATGAAGGGGCAGAGAGGTTGAAATCATGTGGGATGGGGTCAAAGGGGTGGAAGGTGGGAGATGTCAAAGGGATGGAGGGACGAGAGGAAGCTAAAGGGTTTGAAGGGGCAGGACGAGTGAAAGAGGTTAGGAGAGGGAGGGGAAAGGGATTTGAGGGGTAGATGGAAAAGTGATGGATAAGATTGGTGTATTTGACAACGTAAACCTATATTGTAATAGAAAAGAATAGATGTCGATAGTGAGCTTTATATATATATATATATATCAAAGTCGGTACATACATGTATTAACTCAACTCATTATATTATTAATGAACAGGTCGATTCGAGACGACATTTGTTTATAAAACTGTAAATAAGCTTCTATATGATTGAATATGTGATGGTTTTTATTTTGTTATTTGTGTTTTTATTTTATAAATAATGTGTTGATTTTAGATAAATTTGTAGGTTTTCCTCAATAAATTAAGGTTGTTATTCAGTCGCATGAGGAATAAAAAATGTTTCTGCGATCATACCCTTTTCGAGGGTGAAAGTGTGTTTGTTTCACTTGATAAGCAGTTGACAATTATTTTTAATGTTATACACAAAGGAACCTATTGGGAAGTGCAAAAAAAAGTAGAATACATTATATCATAAATCATTAACTAACCTTCTTTTCTTTTTAAAAATAAGAAATGAGTTCCTCATTTGTATTATCCCATGGTAATAGTAATTTATCTTAATATCCTATAGCCTCGACGACACACTATATTGCAACATAGCATTCATACATGGTTAATTAATTTTCTCCATTTTGTTATTGAGTCATATTGCAACACATTATATTTGTGCCGATATATTTACATAAGATTAATCCATTCACAGAACAGGAATATAGGCCGCGAACTGTGACGGAATCGTAACGACAATAAATATGGATTTTTTCCATGGTGTATGTCAGCGAGGTTGAATTCATAAATCAATCAATATATGGTTGATATGCCCCCTTTACTTATATTTAGATAGCGGCCGTGTTACGGTCAGAAAAACCCACCCTGCTTAAAAAAACCCTTTCGCTTTGTGTTCTTTATAAACATAATGAAAATCTCACATTCTAGAGGGGGGTTTAGTTTAATCAATAATCACGAGAGGTTGCAGGTTTTCTTGCCCAACGAGAAAAACATGAAGTTCACCCTTGGCTAGAAAACCCCCATCATCTTAGCTTATTTATTTAAGTATTAAGAAGCACTATCTTATCAACACGATGAGATAGTCTTAAATGAAAAATATTAAATCAGGAAATAATTTTGGGAGATGAATATGATTAAAATATTTCCATTCAAATTAAACGATTTTCATCACATTGCCACCGTCATCTTACCCTAAAATGAATCATATATAAATCAATATATTCTATGTAAAGTATTTAATAAATATATTTTTTATACATATATCATTTGGTCATCATAAATAAACATTAAACAGTATAAAAGCATAATAATTCATTGAACAGTCAGTATCATATATATTTTTTCAACGTCTATTCTCTATGTGTATTAATCACAATTGTAATATGAAGTCGATTTAGTTGAGTGAGTATTCATTGACTTCAAGACTTAAAGATTAACCTTAACACATGATAATAACAAAGGAGATTAGCCCTAGTTTTATCGGTGAACAGTAAAGTGATTATAAAGGTTATTATAATCATACTTATTATTATCATTCTTAAAAATATTGCTTTTATCATTTTTTCTCGTAAAATTAACGTATGGTTGATATGAAAATAACATTTAGATTTCTCAAAATATTTCAGTAATGAGGACTTTAGATTTTCTACTATACTTTCATTAACATAATTGAAATAAATATAATTTAAATAAAATTTCAAAGTTAGTGAATTTTTATTTCAAATACTTAAAAGATTTAGTCGCAAAAAATATCGCTCTTATATTTGCTTACCAGATAAAGATTAGACGGCAGGGGTTTCTGTGACCAGCCAGGTTTTTCTGCCCGCATACTAATGCAGTCACGAAAACCCCACGGGTTTATTTGACCAGGGGGTTTTCCTGACCGTAACACCGGTGTTAAGTGCATGAAAGCCGCTCTGCGGATTGACCATTTGTGAGTAGATCTACTTAGGTGTTTATGAATGCATGACCATACAAACATAGAAAGGAAGCTTACTCATAAATCACTAGGTTAGATTTACATATGCTAGCACTCTATTGATAGCTGCATGTAATCTAATAATTGCACTGGAACAATTATTTTGTGTAAAAAATGTCAAAGGGTTTTGTTTTTCCTTTTTTTCAACTCAAATCGATATGGATATGACAAGTCAGGTATGACCATGTCAAACGGATCGTTTTGGCTAAAAACTATTGTTTTACAAAAGATTGTTGCAAATATTAGATATCAACTTGTTTATAGTATAAAGATAAATTTCTCGGTGAAATCAAGGTGAAAATACAAACAACGAGGCCAAACCGAAGACAAACACAGATTCAAAACCTACGATCAGATTTGAAGAGCCTAGGTAAACGCTACAAAGGAGCTAGAGAGGAGGAGAAAGCTCCTATAGCGAAGCTTACTCGATATAACCGCAAAAAGTTGAAGACTCTACGAAGGGCCTTAAACCACGCGAGAAACGGACGCGAGAGAAGGCGCAAGCGGGCGCGCTTCAAAGCTTATCCGTATGGTTTCGTCGCGGGTATATTGGGTGAGAAACGAAGCGGGGTTCTAAAAAAGCCGAAAGAGGAAGTCGAGAACCAACTTAGGCTTTCACATAGCGATCCAGAAAGAGAGCAAGAACTACCCACGAATGCCAAATTGAAATCCCAGCCCGAACCTACGGAATCATTTGATGAGGGGCTCCCAAAGCTCACCGAGCTGCAAGATAAACTGAAGATGGCCAGGGCCGCGTCGTTGCCAGGCCGTAACAGCAGCCATTAATCTACTAGTTAAAAACATGGAAAACAAGTATAGAGGTGCCGTAACAAAATCGGGCAAAGTGCAATCACCAACGCGAGCATTTATGGACGACATGACGGTGATGGCTAAGTCGATCGTACAGGGAAGATGGATGCTAAACGATCTAGTGGAGATTTTCACATGGAATCGAATGAAATTTAAGCCAGCTAAATGCCGTAGCCTCGTGATAAAGAACGGAAAGCCTAAGAAGATGATCTTCCAAATAGACCGTAAACCGATACTCACAGTGGAAGAGAAACCAATCAAATGTCTCGGAAAGTGGTTCACAATCGATGGAAAGGACACAACTATGATACATGACATGTCTGACCAAGCAGAGGCCTGGCTCAGGCAAGTCGATAAGAGTAGAATCCCAGGAACTTATAAGGCATTGTGCTATCAGCATGTGATAATCCCACAACTCATCTGGCCAATTTCGATCTGTGACGTGCCGCCGACTACCATAGAGAGGTTAAAAGGGAAAGTGAGCACTTTCCTGCGGAAGTGGTTGTCGCCTTAAAGAAGCCTTAGCAGCATTGCACTGTACAGCAAAGGGGTGTTTTTCAGCTACCGATGACATCCATAGTTGAAGAATACAAAGTATCGAAGGTGCGCCACTCAATGATCCCCCGCGAAAACAAGGACGCCAAAGTGCAAGGTGCCCAATTAGACCACAGGACGAGGCATTGGATGAGGCAGAGTCGAGGCTGCGGCACAAAGACCTCGTCGGCACCGTCACCAAAGGTAGATCGGGCTTAGGATGGATCACCCGAGAACAATGGAGAGGAGCAAGTAGCCACCAGAGAAGGGAAATGGTCCAGCGAGAAGTGCTCCAGCAGGAAGAGGAAACCAGACAAACAAAGGTAGTGAGCTTGAAGGCCGCAAAAAAGTGGCTGCGTTGGGAAAACATACGCAGCAAAAGCTCACCTGGAACGAAATGTGGAAAACAGATACACACAAGCTGAAATTCGCTATCGCCTCGGTTTACGATATGCTCCCGTCTCCTAGCTATCTAGCGATATGGAAGCTGATTGACGACCCGGCATGTGAACACTGCGGAAGGCGAGCAACGCTTGAGCATATACTGAGCTCGTGTCCAAAATCCCTATCAGGAGGAAAGTACCGATGGAGACATGACCAGGTCCTTGAAACCATGTCGGGAGGATAAGACACGGCGGTGAAGAACGCCAGAGGAAAACAGCGATGACTCGAATTTATCAAGTTCGTTAAAACGGGCACTACACTAGCTAGCAAAAAAAGCAATTGTGGTAGCGCCACAGGAATACTCGCCATGGCCAACGACTGGGTTCTGCTAGTAGACTTGAAGCGACAGTTACACTTACCCGAAGATATCGTGCCTACAAACCTGCGACCCGACATCGTCATATTTTCCAAAGAAAGCAAAGTGTGCGTGACTATGGAACTGACGGTTCCCTGGGAGGAAAGAATAGAAGAGGCACACGAACGGAAATTGCTGGAATACACAGAGTTGGTGGGAAAATGCGGGGACAGTGTCTGAAAAACCTGGTGTTTTCCATTTGAGTTCGGCTGTCGCGGATTTCCAGGCCAGTCCACATGGAGAGCGTTGGAGATGCTCGGCGTGACAGGAAAAGAGCGGCGCATAGTAATAGATAAGGCGGGGAGAAAAATCGCCAGAGCATTCCAAGGCAGGAATGACATTCTCAGCAACGTCTATCCGTGCTCAGTGAAAGTATTTGAACGCTGCGTCAGGTCCACCGAACACACCTACCAGTACATGAAGGCGTGATTCTACGGTAGGGAAGACCTGGCTGAGGAAATCTAAAAACAGCCTAACTCATGTGAGGTCAAGAAAACAAGTGGTGATTTAGGCGAGTCGGGAGGAAGAAAAGCTGGAGATCATGAGAGTCATAATAAGAGCAAAGTCAAAGTGTGTACCAGAATATCGAAGGGAGCCGCTGAAATCTGATGATATAATCGTCAAGGCAGTACACGGAGACAACTATTGGTCATGTGGTCTCAAAACACACGATGTGCCGTGGGCAAACGAAAAAGACTGGCCAGGAAAAAAACATCATGGGGCAGCTACATATGGTGCTGCGAAGAGAACTACAACAGCAAGAATCGGTGAACTAGGAGCTCGTAGCAAGCCGGCCGCGGATGGGTGAGGAAAACCTTGCTGGGGAACCTGGCGGAGCTGGTCGTCTTCAGAAATCCCCGAAACCAGCAGCGACGCCAGGAGAAGGCCTGACGATATCCGCGGCCATGTGATATACATCGTATAAAGGTATGCACACTTAACAATACTAACGTTTCTGTACATATTTGATCAAAATGTAATATAGGAATGCTTATTTATCCTTTCTAGTTTGCAACATTAATTTTAAACCCATTGTCATTATTTTTCTCTCATCCATATAACATACAAAGGTCTCATTTTAGCCATATTCCAACGAATAGCTTAATTCGTATAGGTTATTGTGCTCCATATGAAGTTCTATATTAATTGTGTATCTATTTTTTAAAAAAAAGTTATCAAGTAGCTAGAATTAAAGTGTTTGTTTAAATGGGTAACTAAATAATGTAAACAGAGTGTAAATGTCTTCAACAATGTTTTATAAACTCTTAGAAAAATAAAACGGGGGGAAGTGTAGCATCGGACATATGTACTTTCTCTGTGCGCATGCACTCGTACTTCCTTGTCTTGCGCAATGACCTGGATATTTGGCGGCAACCCCTAAGCCAGTACTATTTCAACAACACCCTCAGACAATGAACAGAAACCAAACCGACAACATCGACTTATACAACTTGTACTACTGGATAATCGTGGCCATCGTTCCTAACCTTACGTTAGGTATGGGCACTGTTGTCTAGATACAACATAACATCGGAAAAACATTTATTTGATTCTTGGCAATGCGTGGTGAAGGAATGTCGATGGGCCTCTCACATTACTGAATCAAGATCAAGATCAGGATCTGATCATATCTAACCGTCCCTATAAATAAGGGTGCCCATATTTTAGGGTCGTCTTCCATCTGTTGACTTGACTTGTTCCAAAGTGTTCTTGAAAACATTTTGTGCCGCCAGGTGGCATAAAAAACCAAAACAAAGATGGATGATCTTTGAACTAAAGGATCGCACTTTAAATCATCCACTATTTACATAAACAAACCCTGCGCGAAAATAACAAAATATCATCCACTATTCACATATAGTAAATTCAGCGATTTTAAAAGAAGAATCATATCAACAAGTACTCAATAAAGCCGCATATAAGTTATTTGGCGAAAGAATCGCAGTTGATTATTAAGCGCTTTAATCTGACGGGCAATTTTCAAGCATATACGATATGTAAATAGTGGATGATTTATTTTGAGAACTTACGGTATGTAAATAGTGGATGAGAAAAAGATACTTATTCAGCGCCTTACACTTTGTCAAAATGACGAATTCATGTAAAGATGAGTGGGACGAACTCACTAAGGAGTTTGAACAGCTGGAGGTTAGTTTGATTGTTTGTTCGGGCACCGGGTATGATGTCGCTCGACTGTGACATTTGAAAAATCCTCGTATTTTTCGCCCTACTTGTTGATTCCATTCTAATTCTCAGGGCCTTTATTTTCACCAACAACAATTTTATTTTTTGGAATAAACGCATGAAAAATTATATAAGGTGAAAATCAATCATCTTATTGGTTTGCGGGGATAAAACAATTCAGAGCGGGACGTAAAGCTGGATGTGCCGTGTACGGGTCCTGTCCCCGTTAAAGTCCCTTCACTGTCTTATCGAAAAGAGCAGGGGAAACCCGGACAGTAGAAGACTTTGGACCTTCTTCGGTTAAGTGCGATAATACTCAAAATATGAGGGATGCACTTAAAAACATACAGAAACAGATACAGAGCCAAGGGTTTCAAATGTATTTACAATTACGATATGCAAACGAGAACTCTGTGGATTAATATGCAAATGCTACAATGTGTATTTTCTTGATAGGGAAAGGAACAACTCCAGACAAGTATACGTCACACCTTAGTAACATCCCCCAAACAATTTGGGATTCAAGCAATGTGATTGGACGAGATGTTTTACTCCCTAGAAACCTCCCCATAACATTGAAAAATAAATAGCTTGTGATTGGTCAATTTTAAAGTTGCTGGACAGTGGTCCGCAAGAGTTGAGTCGAAAATAAACTTTATAATAAAGGCAATGAATTGACGCGATTTAGTTAGGTTAAATAACTGGTCCAGGTTAAGAACTCATCATATATCTCATGTAACCCACTCATGTAGGCCCCAACCCAAAAGGTTGGGGGCCTATAGGTTTGGGGTGTCCGTCCGTCTGTCTGTCCGTCTGTCCGTCATACTTTTTTTTGTACGGGCTAGAACTTTTGAACGGAAGGTTATAGAGACTTGGTTATAGGCTCAAATGAAAGGTCGTGGTCCGTAGATGTGCTTTTTGACCATTTCGGTCAAAAACACCCTACCGGAAGTGGTCAAATTGGCCAAAATAGCCCAAAATAGCGGTTTTTTCAAGACATGAGCTTGTACGGGGTAGAACTTTTGAACGGAAGGCCATAGAGACCTGGTTATAGGCTCAAATGAAAGGTCTTGGTCCGTAGATGTGGCTTTTGACCATTTCTGTCAAAAACACCCTACAGGAAGTGGTCAAATTGGCTAAAATAGCTCAAAATAGCGGTTTTTCAAGGCTTGAGCTTGTACGGGCCAGAACTTTTGAAAGGAAGGTCATAGAGACTTGGTTATAGGCTCAAATGAAAGGTCGTGGTCTGTAGATGTGCCTTTTGCCCTGTTCGGTCAAAAACACCCTACCGGAAGTGGTCAAATTGGTCAAAATAGCGGTTTTTCAAGACTTGAGCTTGTACGGGCTAGAACTTTTGAAAAGAAGGTTATAGAGACTTGGTTATAGGCTCAAATGAAAGGTCTTGGTCCGTAGATGTGCCTTTTGACCATTTCGGTCAAAAACCCTCCCGAAAGTGTTCAAATTGGCAAAAATAGCCCAAAATAGTTGTTTGCAAGACTTGACCTTGTACGGGCTAGAACTTTCGAACGGAAGGTCATAGAGACTTGGTTACTGGCTCAAATGAAAGGTCTTGGTCTGTGGATGTGCCTTTTGACAATTTCGATGAAAAAAAACCCGACCTGAAGTTGTCAACTTGGCCAAAAATAGCGGTTTTCATTTTCCGAAACATTGGCATATGCGAGATAGTCAATACCCTTTCGAATCGGGGGTCGGTTGGGGCCTTTTCGTGTTTCACAAATACTTCCTTGTATTTACAGTGTAGACTAAAATTCGCGCGTAATTAACGAAGCCGTATTTGCTGCACCTGCTGGCTGAAGGAATCAGCTTTGTCGCTTAGTACAGTTGATGGTGGGATAGAGTTCCATAGTCTAATTGCGTCTGGATAGAATGAGTGTTGGTAGACTATGGTGCGAGCGAACGGTACTAGATATCGATGGCTATAACCGCGAATGACTATTGGTTGGCGGATCATAGGAGCTGGAATGGCGACGAGGTTGTTGACTATTTTGTAGAACATAACAACCTTAGCTTGGGCACGTCTCTCCTGTAGGGTTGGCCAGTTTAGCTGCTGCAATAGGTGGGTGACACTAGCGGTTTGGTTGTACTCGTTTTTGACGAATCTGGCGTCTCTTCTTTGTACTCTTTCTAGTTTACTTGCATTTTCTTTAGTGTGGGGGTCTCATACCGTAGCGGAATATTCCAGAATTGGGCGTAGCATTGATTTATATGCGAGTTCTTTTTTGGTATTAGGGCTTTTGCGGAGGTTTCTTTGAAGGAAGGAGAGCGTTGCGTTGGCTTTATTTGCGATTTTGGTTACATGTGTATTCCAGTTTAGTTGACTTTGGATGTGGACACCGAGGTATTTTGCTGACTTGACTGTATCTAGGACATGACCGTGTATGGTATACGGGTATTTGACGGGTTTCTTCTTGTTTGTGATGTTCAAAACCTGGCATTTTTTGGGTGAAACTCCATATGCCAGTGCTTTTCATACGTTTCCCACATTTTCCCACCTTTGGAGATTCTCTAAATCTTGTTGCAGCTTTCTAGCGTCGTCTGTATTGGAGATGCTTTGATATAAAATGCTGTCATCAGCAAATAGATTGGCATTCGATCCGTTGGTTAGGTATTCGGGACGGTCGTTGATATAGGCTAGAAAGAGCACGGGTCCCAGGACGCTTCCTTGAGTCCACAGACGCGAAGTCTGAGGAACATCGATCCAGCACCAGCACCGTTGGGATATCTTATAGAGAAAATCGGCGATCCACTTATGTGTAGAACCACGTACTCTATAGAACTGTAGTTAATATAGTAGGCGTTGGTGTGGCACTTTATCAAATGCTTTAGAAAAATCAAGGAGTATAGTGTCTACTTGTGATTTGTCGTCTAGGCTTTTAGCAAGATGGTTGACAGTGTTGAGAAGTTGTGTTTCGCATGATCTTTTCTTTCTACACCCGTACTGTGCATCATTGAGTATACTGTTATTTTCGAGATGTGTCATTAGGCTACTAGATATTATGTGCTCTATTACTTTACATAGAATGCACGTGAGAGATATTGGTCGGTAATTTTCTGGTTTAGATTTGATGCCCTTTTTGAAGGCCGGTATGACGTTTGCCGTCTTCCATTCAGTGGGTACCTTGCTTTGGAGTAGAGACGCTTGGAACAGGGTGGTGAACATAGCAGATGTTTCTGATGCTGTTTCCTTTAGTAGACGGGCGGATATATCGTCAGGACCTGTTGCTTTATGGCCATCTAGTTTCTGTAGTAGTTGTCTTACACCGTTTTCAGTAATTGAAGTTTCTGCCATTTCCGGATGAGTTGATTGACCTTTGTCTGGTATGGTTGTTGTATCCTCGTCTTTATTGAAAACATCAGAGAATTGAGTGTTCGACTTTTCTTTACTATCACTATGTAGGATACCACTTTTTAGCCACGGCTTGCTATGCAAGATGTGGATTGTACCACCGCTTGGTGTTTTTGATTTAGTCATATATATATGCATATATATATATATAGATATTTATCTGTTTAGTTCGTTAACTTTTTACAAATTCGCTACTCCTCCGACAGTTCTGAACCGATTTGAGTGCGGATTTTTTTACATGTTCCTTATGGCCATGTGATTTCCAGTTGTGCTTTTGTAAGCAATTGTGCTTATATAAGCGCTTATAAAAAATAAAAACATATTTTGAGCCCCTTTTTATGCCATTTTTTTCGCTGAATGGATGAGTGATAATACAGGTTCCTAGAAGTTTGTTTACATCACCTGATTCTGCGGCTGTTGGCTTAATGGAGATAACGCGAGTTATTACGTCATAATCAAAGGGACTGCAGCAATGTTTTATTGCCAGTTGAATATTGAATTTAATTGACATATCCGGGATGTCTGGCTTGTGTTGCCTTATTGTATTTGTATGACTTAACTATTAATGTATTACCTAAGTGTGCTTTACAATTAATTATTATTATGAAATACAAGTTTTATATTTTGATGCTATCCCCCATCTGTCTCTGATGCTATCCCCCGTCTGGCCGTTCGTCTGTCTGTCTGTTAATTTTTGAGATACACGTTTTTTGTCCACAACACTTTAGTGTAAAGCCGTTTTCCTAGGGTTCTGACACTTCATACAGATAAAGAATGTATGTTACAGATATGCCTCGTCGAGGTCTCAGTTTAAAAAGACCAACAATTGTCGAAAGCGCAGGGGTCCGAACTTTTGGTATTTTTACAGCACTTTGTCCGCGGCATATTGTTATTTTGAAAGCCTTGCCTTAGTGTTCTGAATATTCATACAATAAAAAAATATATATATTGCAGATTTGCGACGACAAAGCTTGTTTGATCGATCAATTATTGTCGAAATAACAGGTGTTCGAACTCGAACAGGTGTCAAATTTTGGGTATTTGACAATATAAAGACCATTATGATTTGGCTCTCAGTTTTCTCTCAGGTTGGTGTTCATTGATTGGGTATTTCAATGTCTGCCCCGGCAGTTTCCTTATCGAAGGAGGCTAGGCAAGATGTTACACACTGTCCTTGGACAGTCTTGTATGTATAAAGGAGCGACGCCGGTATTGCCTTTGCGTTGGTTTTTGATGAAACTCCAGAATCGCTTGTTGTTTTTGTCGGTGTCCGGAGATATTATGTCTTTCATATACTGTGACTATGCCTCTTTGCACTTCTTCTCTACTAACTTCTTTAGTTTATGGAAACGTCGGTATGCTTAACTTTACTTGTTTCTTCCCTTTGCCAGATGGAAGCGCTTTTTTTTTGTCGGGGAGAGGCGTTTTATTAGCCCCCAGCCAACCAATTTGGCTGAGGGCTATTGCTATCCCCCATTCCGTCCGTCCTTCCGTCTGTCCGTCCGTCCGTGCGTCCGTCTGTTAACATTTGAGGTGCAGTAGTTTGTCCGCGGCACCTAGGTATGAAGCCTTTGTCCTAGGGTTCTGAAACTTCACACAGTGTAAGAATATATATTGCAGATGTGCAACGTCGAGGTTTCAGTTTGATCGACTAAAAATTGTCGAATTTACGGGGGTTTGAACTTAGACGAATTTGAGATATTTTGGGATATTTATACAACACTTTGTCCGCGACAAATTGGTATGAAGCCTCTGTCCTAGAGTTCTAAAACTTCACACAGTGTAAGAATATATATTGCAGATGTGCAACGTCGACGTTTCAGATTGATCGACT
>LQRL01079655.1:7055-27764 GCA_001703475.1 Hydroides elegans | reverse complement strand
TGTACAACACTTTGTCCGCGGCACTTTGGTATGAAGCCTTTGTCCTAGGGTTCTGAAACTTCCCACGGTGAAAGAATATATATTGCAGGTGTGCAACGTCAAGGTTTCAATTTGATCGACCAAAAATTGTCGAAATTATGGGGGTCTGGACTTTGACGATTATGAGATGTTTTGGAATATTTGTATACTACTTTGTCCGCGACACTTTGGTATGAAGCCTTTGTGCTAAGGTTCTGAATCTTCCCACAGTGAAAGAATATATATTGCAGGTGTTCAACGTCGAGGTTTCAGTTTGATCGACCAAAAATTGTCGAAATTACGGGGGTATGAACATAGACGATTATGAGATTATGATATGTACAGTATATAGGAATGAGATTATGAGATTATGATATGTACAGTATATAGGAATGAGCTACGACAACTTTGGGAGAATGATATTGTGAGAAAAACGTTGTGAAAATGATATCGGGCAAATGATGTTCTGAGCATTACGTTGTGCGAATGATGATATGAGAAAAAAATGTGAGAAAGGTGTTGTGAGAAATACGTTGAGACAGACATTGTGAGAAAGAAGGTATGAGAAAGACGTTGTAGGACAGACGTTATTTTTTTCATTGAAACCACGCAATAGACTTTGTATGTGCTTTATATAAAGATATGAATATTCACTGACTTTTGGCGTTCGGTTGGGGTCTGCGCCCTCAACGATGGCTTGTTAATTTTGTTATTCTTATAGGAATCGTTTAACATGAGTTGTTACTTTGTACCATTTCGACGCCTGATTTTCTAACTGTTCGAAGGCCCACATTCTGTGCCAAACGAATTTCACGGCATCAGCTGATTTTTGTTTTACTGCGCATACGGGTCAGAAGAACGTGATTGTATTAACGCGTCTACACATGTAACAACGCATATGCAATAATGCAATGTTTTCCTGAATTCTTGGCTTAAACGAACAGGGTGTGAAATAGGGACAAAATCGTGTTTTTATTTTCTTTGAATATACATGAGCCAATTTATATTCTTGTTTTGGATACAGACATTGAAAACCTTCCTGAAAAATAGCTTAGTAAGTTACGCACTTTGTCCCAAAGACAATCACAAAGTTTATTCAGTGTTTAAAGATATGGATGATGGTAAAGTTTGAAGCAAAGCACTTGATCAGGCCCCAGGTTTATTTTTCAGTTGTAATAGACATGTTCGAACACTGTATAAATTATGAAGAAGTGAAATAAGCAGGTCTTAAAAATATTCTGGGATTGCCATAATTAATTACAATAATTAATTACAGCGCTCTCATGTCTGACGAAGAAATCACTGACATAGCTAACTGAAGGAAGTGTGAGACGAGAACAAACAGAACTTGAACTTTATTCACTTATTTTTCAAGCGCAACGACATTATGTTCATAAATCTGTGTCTATTTACATCAGAGTATATCTTCACTAGATCAACGACTGAGTACTTTCGTCAACAATTGAAATAATTTAGTATTTACCAGGATTTTAAGATGTTTTTTTTTTTGTGATACAAAATTGCCCTAAGTTAATTTCAAATGTGTATTTATAACTTCTATGTACATGTAGCATTATTTTTCTTTTATGTAGCATAATGTTTTGTGCATTATTTAAATTTACTTTCTCGTGTATCCTTGCCATGATTTCATCTCTATCTCCCTTTAAACAACTCTTTTTCTTATTCGTTTATGGGCTTTCAACTATTTATTAACATATTTTTAAAAAATTTAAGAAGAAATTTTCTATGATCATGCACCTGCAGATACAAGGCCATTGGCCCCAATAACGCCACTGTCCTGACTCGCAGTGCTGCTTCTGCGATGATTTAATGCGACGCGCGGCTTTTATGCATTTTGGTCTGTGCACGCAACAACTAAGATCAGGGCTCGAAAAATTCGTGAATAAAATATGGCCCGAAAAGGCGGACGTATATTATTCACTGTTTATGTAACCGGGTTATAATCTTAAATTCAGTGTTAATTCTAATATAGTATATTTGTTTTAATAAACACCTATCGTTGTTTCTTTCTTTTTTTATAATTTTGTACCTTTTTTGGGGTTCGCATTAGATCTTTTCGCAAAAGCTGCGAAAGAATTAACGTTTCTATCGCGATTTCGAATTCTTGAAATAAGGGGAACATTTGTTAAGCAGTAACTCCTATCGCAAAACTTAAGAAAGACCCAAATCTTTATTTAATATTTATGCAAAGAAAATGTTTGCTTGAGCGTAGAAAAGAGTTTGAGTCGTGGTGCCATCAAATACTCTACTCACTATTTCATGTTGATTCCCATAGCTATAATTTGTGGTTGGTTACATTTACACAAATCTATAGATAATCTTATATGATATCAGTTAAATTTTGCCTATTTATGTTCGACGAAAATGTACCAAATTCATTTGCACAAATCTTCTTGTATCACCACAAATATGTTTGAACATTTTTATGTTGCTAAAAAATCTTAAAGAAGATAATGATGACAAAATTCGCACTCAACCCGACATTTTTTTCACATAATCAATTTTATATTTCCATTACATAAATTCCAATGATAACACTAATATTATTTCGCGAAATGTCAAGCCTCTAATTCTCGCAAATGTGGCTCCGGGTGCACGACGACTATCTCTTAAGCGCATATCACACCCGGTGTCACCCTTAAGGCCCGTCTTTGAAATGTCATCTGTCGACATCAAAAACGCAATGCATATTTCAATCAGGGTTTTAAATACACACGGTGTATTATGAAAGTCTTATGAAAGACTCTATCAAGAAGCAATAGTAGACGATATTATATGTCCGATATAATTCTATATCAATATGATTTGGAATCGTGCAAAAACTTAATACAACACGCGTCTGGAGTCGTTGAGCAATAAATCAAAATAATATAAACCCTTCATTGATTTTTCTAGTTTCGCCTCAATGTTCAAAGGAAACAAAAATTCATTTTTTTCCTTCTTGTCTGGATACAATCGTGACATATAGCATGTCAATTTATTGTATATGAAAAACAGAGCTCGAAAATCAGTGACGCTTTGTTTAATTTGCACAAAAATGAGAATCAGGATTACATATTTTTTGTTCATAAAAATTTTAATTGATTTACTCAAACTTATAATTTGTTGCTAATCTAATATACATAAACGCTGTCTTAGAAAATGTCAGTGGGCCACGTTTATGATAAAATTCTATATGAATATGATTCATAAGAAGTGCCATTTCCTTAAAACTCAATCATGTGAAAGATGAGCTTTTAAGTTTCTCATGACATCTTATCTTTCATATTTTTGTACACGAGCTCCCCGACATCCGGCCAATTTTCCAAAAACTAAAAAAAAAACTTCCTTACATAAACGGAAAGGTTCACCCTATCTGTTTATAGATAATCAATGTCGCTACTACACACTAATACAAGTTCGTCTGCCAGATATGCCTTTGTCTTGTGTTGACATGCACTTACTCCGTGAGAGCAAAGGGGACACTTTTTAATCGTAAGTAAAAATGTGACGATCAACTTGTTACTTGTAAGTCTTAAATGTACATTCCTCTTGATCGATAAACTGTGCTTAAATATATAGTGTATGTTTATGTAAGGAGACGTTCTCAGTGAGGGAGATACTTAATTGTAATAATTCTTATGAATAATATTACAAAATTTAGCACCTTCTATGACATATGTCGATGTCACATTTTCACATGTAGGTACCAGATCCGAACTCGATTTTTTTCGCTATGGCAATCATTGAGCAAGAATGCTTAAGGACATGTTTTGATACAATCATTTGCAAACGCCTGTTTTATTTTAGGATCAGCGCTACTAAATGAAACAACAAGGAAATTAATTCAACTTAATCCATCAACGATTGTTGCATCGTTGTTTTCCTCAATGCGTCATCCTTGTTTCATTGTAACGCCACGCCAAAAAGTGACGTTACTTGAAGATAACAATGAAACAAGACTGTCCAAGGACAGTGTGCCACATCTTGCTTAAGTTAGAGACGTAAAATGGATGCAATAATACACATGCATACCCAGGTCAAGCCCTTCAATTTGAGCCCAAGAACGAGTCTCTAGGCCCTTTCGTTCCCTGGATATCGCCTAAAATGCTAAACATCGGCTAGGTTTCCGCATGCGCGACACAATTTGATCATGTTCGTTCTAAAATATCGCAATACGCATCTGCAGATGAAGCGCTTAAATTTGAGTTCAACATAGAGTCTCAAGACCTATTCGTCTCAAAGACATTGTCAGAACTGTAAAACACCAAGACATGCGCGACCGGTAATTGATCATATCAAAATTACCCATCTACGGATCAAGCGCTTCATTTTGAGACCAACATCGAGTCTCTAGGCCTATTGGTTATCAGATATGGCCTAAAATGTCAAAATTCGGCGACCGGAAATTGATTACACATAATTGAAGTTGAAGGCACATATACAGACCAAGCGTCTCAATGTGAACGAACCAATGAGTCAAGGCCAACCCATTCTCGAGATATCACATAAAAAGAAAAAATATTTTTCGAACATGTGCGAATGGAAGTTAACCATGGAAGTTAATCAAACAGGTCCAGAGTTTTTTATTAGAGTCCAACGTTCTCTATGCCAATCCGTTCCCAGATAACGGAGTTTACACAAACGGATGGACAGACAGACACTCTAAACATCTAGGCCTCACTGAGTATCGTAGAACTCATTGAGCGAGAAAGTTCTATATCTAATCAAACGTGCATAATATCGATTCCGAAAAGGAATATTAAATGTTATGTGAAAGGAAGTCTAAATACACAGCGAAAGTAATATGATCATTAGAAGATCGCAAAAGGATGGTGTGTTAAATATGTTCACAGACGTATCACGCAGCAGTGCAATTTCGATTATGACGTCCCAATCACATAATCGCAGCATAAACAATGAAAAGTGTAACCTGTACAATTTAAATGTAAGATATAAGCAGTCATAACTTTGCTTATATGAGCAAAAGATGCCTATAAAACACAACTAAAATACCCACGCTCTCAAGGAATATTTTGAACTAAGTTTCATTAAAATCGGCCGACAACTCTTAGAGGAGCAGTGTTTTCTAGAAAAGTTAACGCACTAAACAAATAAATTTATATATGTATATATTGATATATAAATTGACAACCGAAAAGTGGTAGCACAATCCACGTCTTGCATAGCAAGCCGTGGCTAACAAGCGATGGTAAATATCATTCGCATTTTTTAATCACAACTTAACTGTTGAACTGACCTGTTCAGCGTCGGATTTCATGTTGTTATTATTTTCGTTATTCATGTCTGTAACAACCTGCAAAGAAAACAAACACATATTTTAATCAAACATTTGTATGAACGTTTTAGAGTTGTGTCAGGTCAGGTAATTTGCTTTCGGAACACCCCCATCGTCCCGGTACCCAACACGAAATGCCTTAACATTTTCTTAAACAAAATGTCTGATATTCGATTTACGGGAACAGTCAAAATATGTGTGCGCCGTATATGGAATTGTTAATCCCTGATTATAGCTTTTTATGAACACAAGGATCTAGGAAGTATTTGTGAAACGCGATCAGGCCCCAACCGCGTCCCATTCTAAGGGAGTATGGGTTTGTGTCCCTAAGAAAACCATTCGAGGTGACCTTCAACGGCCCTAGCATAGTACATATAACAACAAGTGACAGCTCTATTCTCGAAGTGGTGGATGATTCCACCTGTCTAGGATCCCTTGTAAGCAGCAGGCGAGCATATATAGCAAAGAGGATAGGCCTAGCATGGGCAGCATATAATAAGATGAGTAGAATCTGGAGATCAAGGCTGTCTAGAAAAAAACAGAACACGGCTGTTTCACTCAACGGTGGAGTCAGTGCTCCTGTATGGAAGGGAAGTATGGACGCTTACAGAGACATTGGGTGCGTTTCTTTTTGTTCAGAAGTTAAAGAAGTTTAAGAACTTTAAGAAACTTATGACAAATAAGCGTTTCTTTTTGTTCAAAACTTTAAGAACTTTAGTTTTTGTTCAGAAATTTAATAACTTTCAGACTAAATGTAAGACAACTGAGAGTTGTCTTAAATTTCTTAATTTAGTCACGTGACGCAATGTTTTGATTTTTTGGTTTTGTTTACTTTTTAAATTTCGTGTTTTGGTGTTTATAAATGGTTATTTTGTGACATTGTATATTCCGAATAACTATTTAACAAATTTTATAATTGTTTGAACACTATTTTGTACAGAAAATGTCGAAAAAGTGATGAGCTAATCTTGACCTTCAAAATTCAGAACTTTCAGACACAATACGTTTCTTTTTACACTCTGTCTGAAGTTTCTTAAGTTTCTTAAAACTTCTGAACAAAAAGAAACGCAACCATTGGCAAATAAAATCGATGGTTGCTTCACCAGACTCCAAAGATCTCAGCACTGGGGTTAACTTGGAAATACCACGTGAGCAGCAAAGAACTATATGGTGAAGTGTCCAAAGCCACAGATAAGGTCAGACAAAAACGACTCAAGCTAGCATGCCATTACTATAGGCACCCGAAGAGCCTGCACCCAACCTAGTGTTACGGACCCCTAACCACGGCAAGCGACGGCGAGGAAGGCCGACACGTACATTTTAACAGCAGCTGCGAGATTACATCGGCCTCAAAGAACACGAGATGGCATCCTTGATGTTGAACAGGGACCAGGGGCGCTTCATGAAAGTTACCTAGGTAGGTAGATATGTGTGTGTGTGTGTGTGTGATGGTATACATAATTATGTTCGCCAAATGTTGATCAATTCCCAGTCTGGTTATCTTAATTCATTTTTACAACCTAAATGCGCATAAAACTTTACGAGCCGCATATAAAATTCTAAATTGATGAGACATTGGTATAATGTGTATTATGGTTGTAGCATCTGAATCGTTGTGATATGGTATAAATAAAGTCGGATTCAAAGTTACATACCGACTCGTAGGCAAAAAGTCTTACTCGTAGACACCCTAAAGTCACCTCGTAAACAATAAATATCGTGGCAGAATTCACCACCGGAAGTTGACCGGTTTCGGCCAAAACTCATACCGAAACCTTTCATTTAAGCATATAACCAAATCTTTGTGATCTTAAGAAGTTCTAGTCCGTACTATTTCTTGCTTCAAAAATCTTTTTTTTTTTGGGCCATTTCGGACAAGTCCGGCTCCATAAGTTGACCGATTTTGGTCGCAACGATGAAAAGGCATATCCATACACCCAGACCTTTAATTTGAGCCTTTAACTCCTGCCTGCGATCCCGTAGTCGACGTCGTATAAACTATAATAAAGTCAGTCGACCTTAAGCTTACTTGACTTGTAGGGCAATTAAGGTTGGATATACAGAAATGATAAGTTACACTATTTGTTCTGAACTAAGTATATGTGAGCAAATTGTATGAGTATTTTTACATTTAACTCTGTCACTTTAACAGTTGTTACCGGTGTTTTATGAAATAGTTTGGTGAACTTGTTTCCGGGTAACCTTAGTTTGACGTAAATTAGTAAATTAGCTCAATTTTAGGGTCATATGTTTTGTTTCTAACTGTAAAATAATAAATATAGCAATATGATTGAGTGGTGACGTTCAGGAGTACCGAAATACAAAGAAAATTGCAAATATTTACCACCATTTTCTCGACTGTTTTGATGAAAAAGCCTAGTTTTGTAGCTAAAAATAGTAGGCCCCTCCTACTCCGGAAACATGTGCTATGAGAACTTTTATGAGATACTACAAATAATATTTCATTATTGAAAAATAATAAAATAAACATCTTATTTGCAAAACTGATAACAGTATACCTTGTTATAAAATATAACTAGATATAAAATATTTCAAAAATAGAACTCTTTCTTTTAAAAAGTGTAAATAGTGCGGTATAATACAGAAAACCGATAAATCGAGCAAAGACCTATAATCAGGACTAAAATCAATTAAGCAGCAAAATAACTTTTTAACCATAGAATTATGATGTGGAAACAAGAAATTAAAAATAAACTGGCAAATAGTATATAAAAGACCAAATACCAACAAAACGATATATATCGATCATCTTGGAAATCCAAACACACAGCAACAGTATCAACATAGTATCAGATAATATACATAATATATAATATATCAGAGAATATATAATAAAGATAATTCATGTACACCGCGTCATCGGAACAGTTTATGTAAAGTTTATTTAGACAGAGCGGAAAATCTGCGACCAACCGCGCATAAGAATAACAGGTAACAGCTAACAGATAATTTATTATATACACTCAAAAATTTACATTTATGCAGTATGATCACTCAACCATTAAACAAATACAGTTTATACAGTGGATAGAAGGGCAGAGCATAAATTACAATACTTATCGAGCACTCGCCCTCTAATACTCAGGGAAATTATATACAAAATATACATGGTCAAGGTACACAACGTAAGCAAAAATGAAGAATAGCAGATAATCAATGAGAAAAAGAAGCATTTCTAGTATATTACCTAGACTGGCATTCAAATAGAGAATACTTCTAGGTAATATTGTTAGTCTTTCTGCAATACTCTCAGTATGATAAATGCATTATTATTTAGCAAAAACTTGTTTATAAAAATATATACAATATTGTAAGCAGTAACTGAATAAACTAGTTTATGGAACAGTCAATTATTTGCTCAATTGATATATACAGTTCGCCAATTTTAGCATATAAATATATATAAATAAGTCACAATATAGAATGAGATAATAAGAAACAACAGAATAAAACCATCAAACCCAACCATAGAACTGTTATCGAATAAACAGAGGAATGTTCAATTAAAAATAGAAGAATCTAAAGATAGAAAACACAAAAAGGAGAGGAACTTGATTTTGAATTCTATACAAGTGATAACAAGAAATGCAGAAACTGATAATAAATTGAATTGCTTTTTAAATTGCTAAAAAAAAATCTACAAAAATGTGAAAAACCGTTTCCGGAAATTATACCTCACAAATTAGACAACCCGTTCACAATAACTGAAACTGAAAACGCAATCAATTCGTTAAAAAGAAAACGACAAAAGAAGTGGATGTGATAAATTACCTGCTGAATATCAACAATATGCTCTTAGATAAATTGTATCGCTACTCAACACTAGTGCTGAAACTGGTGAATATCCTAAAGAAATCAAACAAGAACAACTAACACCTCTACAAAAACTACAAAAACCTAAAGGACCATCAGAAAATCTCAGACCAGTTATTCTATTATCAACACTCCTCACAATCTGTCTGATTAAATGCATTTCTAACAGACTACATGAGAAAATAATTCCAGTTACTCAAACCGAATATACAAGCAATAGAACCACAAAAGAATCAGTATTCACTTTCAAAGTTCTCGCCGAAAAAGCAATAACATCAATAGGATATTAAACAAACCTACTTTTGCTTGATATGAGCAAATCTTTTGACACTTTAAGAAGAGATCTACTGATTGAAGACCTAAAAGAAATGCTGAACAATGGTGAAATACATTTAGTAGCATTATTACTAGAAAACGTAGAACTTTTTTGTAACACTCAAAAATCTACTAGGAAGGGCTTTTAGACCAAATATCGGGTCACCATAAGGTGACGGAGCATATTGGCTGTTTTTCATTACATTTCTAGCGAAACGTCTAAAGAAAACTCCTAAAAAAGACGATAATAAAAAACACGGTGCCGTACAATGCTTGCTCGCTTTGAATAAAAAAACTGAACAAGAACAATCAGAAATAACGAATGACCTACACTAAGTGAGTGAGAATAACGAAAAACCTCAATTACCGCACCATTTTGAAGATCACAATTATTCAAACTATAAATATACATCATTAACGGTTGACCAACTATATGCTGATGACATAGAGTGGTCATCTACTGCAGAACATATCATAGAAAATATTGAAAAAAAACACTGAAGAAAAATTCAAAGAAATAAATCTACTCATCAATCAATCCAAAACTAAAAATAAATAAATCTAAAAAAACGGCGATGATGGCTGAACAAAATGTAAATACGCAGGCAGTTTACTTGGAACAACATAAGACATGAATAGATCTAAACAATTCGCTAACACCACTTGCTTCAAACTGAAACCTATATTTACTAACAAATACATGAGTGAATGAACAAAACTACGAATTTTTAACGCGTTACTATATCGATTATTTTCCTATATAATTATGAATTGTGTACACTTACTAGCACGTTAGAGAAAAATAGACGCTTTCCAAAGACAGCTCCTTTGCAGAGTCCTAGACATATGTTGGGACCCAAATAACAACCGGATAACAAATGAACAACTATACGTCGTCTCATAAAACTTAAAATATCGGGACGACTCTGACCATTTGACACTGGACTGCTCCTAACGCAAGGTTGTCTGATGAGTCTAACTAGATAAAATGACAATATATGGATTTTGTATGAGTTGCAAATAATATACAATTGCTACGCCGACGACATACAGACTGCAGAGTCATTTGAACCGAACGTTCATTTGACCAAAATATAGAATATCTAAGCAAGATATGCTTTATGTATTTAAGATGGATCAAGTGAAGAAAATTCGACATCTATTAACATTTGATGCATCTAAGACACTCGTGCATACATTGATAATGTGTAGATAATACTATTGCAAAGGTATCCTTGTGGGCTTGCCTTAGTGTGGTTTTGACAGACTGCAGCGTATAAAGAACGCCGCTGCTCGAGTTATCGCTGGAGCCGGCTGCAGAGATCGGGTAACTTTGATACTCAAGCGGTTACATTGGTTGCCTGTTAAGGAAAGTAATCATTTTAAGACATTGAATTTACTCTTTAAATCGTCACTAAATGACACTGAACCTGTCTATCGTTGAGAGAATATATACCATCCAATGCGTAACCTCGTTCGAAACCCGTTAGTGTCGCCAGATTATAAAAAAGCAAACAAACATCAGATTCATTAGCTGTTTTCAAGAAACAAAATCTAAAACACTTATGTTTATTAAAGTGTATGAAGATCATAGTTCAGGGTATATTTTAGTATTATATTCTATCATGGAATGTTCATATTGTAAGCGCTAAGGTATATATTGTGCAAAAAATAAGCGCTTCACAAATGCCGTGTATCAATAAATAAATTAAGTAAGCCCTGTTAAAGTTTCGTTGCTTGGGCTTTGAATCTATATGATAAATGATTTTGAGTATGTTCAATTAACACGCGGCAGCTGATAAGATTTCAAAATAGAGCTTATCATTTATCACACATTTTATTTAAAAAGAATCTTACATTATTGAAAGTAGGATAATAATAACTATTATTGCTATAACAAGCTATAAATAGATTTTTTGGCTAAATTCTTTTTCTTTTAAATATCATAATTACGACCAGATTGATGACATTTTTGAATTGGGTTTTATAATGCTAAATCAGGGATATTTCTAGCGTACGCCATCTGCGCTATTGCGCATGGTTTTATATAATATGGCGCATATAATGTTTGACTATGTTCCGTGATGCCGCACAGTTTTCAAAACTGGCGCACCGATATTTTGAATGAAAATCTGCGTTAAAGAATTCTATTATATGAATTAATATCTTATTCAATCTCTGCAGCTCGTTAACCTTCTGATGTGAATCTTACATATAAGCCTGAGCCTGACCATTGCATCCTGTGTTAGATTATTCTTCTACATAAAACAGGGCTGCATCTACCCCGATGATTTCCGATCGTGAGGCGGGATTCTTCCCGCACTTTCGTTGAAACTCCGTACTCGAACACGATTAACCGAATAACTCGAAGGGTTTTTAAGTCCCCACTTTTATACATCAGTTGTCAAAAACCAGGACTAACTCGAACATATATCCTACATACACAGTATACAGTAAGCGCCTGTCCTTTTTCAAAATGACACAAAAATAGACTGTGCGCAATCGGCGCACAGCAGCAAAATCCTAGAATCACCTCTGCCCATTCATTTTTCGTATTTGTGTATTTCAGTCAAATTACAGTTGACCTGCTAAAATCTAAAGATTAAACCTCATTTAAGTTATAGAAACGAAATCAAATCATGAAACTGAATATCTAAATATAACCACCAGGTAGACAGTTAAACTGGTCGATATGGTGAATCATCGTCTTGCTTATCCAAGGAAGGTTCATATTTTCATCCATGATATCACTGATATTATGAAATCGATTAACAAATAGCAACATAGGTTTGCCCATTATTGTTAACTTTACTGTTAATAACTATATGTAATTACATTTCTGATGTTGTACTTCGATTTGCACTTCTGTTCCTGTCTCATTTATGGTATGAGAGCAACTCTTGATCTAAGCCTGGTAATTTAAATAAATACATGAATTATATAAATAGTATAGATGCAAATTAAAGCTAAAAATCTACATAATTTGACACATTTTCATCTTAAAGTCAACATAATTAGGGAATGTGATGTGCTCGTTAACAACATGGATATTTAGTACATTGGTTTCTTAATTGGTCTATGTAAACTCGTTTAAAGGTCCCGACAAGATGAACCTCCAATGAACCTTCCGTTGGCGGCTTTGTTGTTACGGCAAAATCACAATGAAAATAGAGCAGATTCATAACACGATATTGCGACGTGTAATAATGGACGTATTCCTTTTGGTAGAGCATCAGAATAAAATTTGATTAAACATGCTCAAATGCGTTTAGTTGTTATAGTGATAATACTAGTTCGAGGTTAGAATATTTATTTAACCTATCTAAAAAGAAGACTTTAGATATTTATGGAAATGGGAAATATTAAACTAAGGATCAAAGTACTTTATTACTCCATCTTTAAAGATGTCATCTTATGTTTTCATGCAAAGGTTTGCACTTGAAATCAGAGTCGATAAAATATCAATTAGAATTACAAAAGCGGGTTAATCGAATTTGCTGATTTGAAAGTTGCATGCAATTTTTGTTTGATATCAGTTGTTTAAAAGCCTAGAATTTGCACAAGCAAGAAAATTAGCCGACTTAAATAAAACTTGAAAGGAAACTGGTTTACCTGACTGCTGGCTACAAGAGTTCTGATATTTACAAAAAGCGGCAATTTTCCGTGAATAAAAGCTATGTATAATGCTGAAATCAATATTCTGTTTAATGCAACCAAAATATATTTTTATCAAACATTTTCTTTCTCACATATACAGTGTAGAGGTCTGAATTTGGTGTTCACAAGATACTCAAAGTAAAACATGATAAATTAAATATACCAACCCTTTAAACATATAGTAAAGTGAGTCCTGCCCTCATTCTAAAGTAGGATAAGGTAAATAAGGGCATCAGTATGTGTTTAATTAAGTTTAATATGACACTAAACTTTCACATAAATTAATTTTGACAAACTTTAAGTTCCAGCCGTGTAGAAATGAAACCTGATCATAAATATATTTTATTATGCATATCACTTTTTAAAAATTCAGATAGTTGATAAAACTGTAAAAATCGCACTATTTCTTTAAGATACAGGCTTAATATAATTGGTTGATGATTATTCAAACAGGAGTACCCGGTGATTTATTAGGTGAAATATATATTTTTTCCAATTTCCATCTTGCTGGCATTTTCAAAGAACAGAATAGATAAAATATTACATTTCCCATTATTTGCATATCCTGGCATTTTATAAGAACAAAATCTAATATAAAATATATTTCTAATAGCATAAATAATCTTCGGTTTCAAATAGATGTGACATTAAGGCATAGAAATATAACTGAGAAGCACATGTTCTCAGAAGTTATATATAACAAACACAAAAAGTAGCATTTCTTTGCTATATTCAAAAATAACATTTCAGTCTGTAATTGTTTTATTCTGCTGGCAGTTCTGCGCAAAGTTGCTGGCACAATATTGTTTTGTTCCTGGCTGGTAAATAATAATAAAATCATCCCACAACTAAAAATATTTTTCATGTTTTAAGATATTTAGATTTCCAAAAGCCAAATGAAGTTAAATTTGGTGGACAATATTCTTTTTATTATATAAATCGTTTTCCTGCTTTGAATGTGATCAAACATATACATGGCTGATCAGTATGGTGCAACAAAGACATCCATTCAGGCATGATATTTGCTTATAAAAAATCAATAGCTAATTTTAAGATATGCATGAAAGCAACTAAATTATTCTTCAATAACAAACAACAATGTGTTTTTATAAAACTAGAAACCCTGTCCAGGACTCGAACACGGGAACTCTTGCTCCTCAGGCGAACATCAGATCCATTGCACCATGGGATGGGGGGCGGCCCTTGATGATCGCGTAAATTATGACTAGACAAATAGCTATAGATCTCTAATGCTCCATTTGTTTTTCCAAAATTGTAATAGTGGTTGGATCAATTCGGTGCCATGTTTTCATAAAATAAACTGTCAATTGCTTTGCATAACTTGTAACTAGGAAAAAGTGGAGTTGACACAAATGAACTTAAAGTGGGCGATTAGTCGAAACGAGTCTATAATGAAAACCTAAGGAAATATTGCATTCTAGGTTAATTCTTGCATGTTCCTTTGCCACGACGTAATATTTGTTTGTGTAATTAATTTATAGAATTACTAGTGACTTTTCTGTGCAACTGTAGCACCGGATTAGAATGCCTTTGACAATGGCCAACCAGGTTGAGTCGTTTTTGTCTGACCATATCTGTGGCTTTGGGCATTCAAGCTTATAGATCTGTGTCGCTCACATTGTCTTTCTTAGTGAACCCCAATTCTGATCTTAGGATTCTGCTGAAGCAACCATCGTTTCGCTTTGTCTCTGTGAGCGGCGTCCATGCTGCACTTCCATACAGGAACACTGACTCCACCGTTGTTCGAAACAGCGTTGTCTTTGATTTTTTCTAGACAACTTTGACCTTCTGATTCTACTCAACTAATTGCCCATGCTAGGCCTATCATATGTGCTATATATTATACCAGATAGACTTGTCAAAGCTGTAAAAGTAATGTACACAGACACAAAAGTTTTTATCTCCAGATAGTGAAACAGAATTGTTCAACATCCCTGCTGGTGTGCTACAGGATGAAACTTTCGCACCATACCTATTTATCATAGCGCTGGTATATGCACTTAGAAAGGCAATAAATGAAAAGGAAGAAGAACTAGGGTTCCAAATACGACGTCTACAGAGCCGAAGAATACCACGAGAATTTATAACTGACTTAGATTTTGCCGATGATATGTGATACGTTGCCGATGATACGTTGATAAGTGAAAATCAAACAAGCGCAAACGTTGATCGACAGAGTTGATTCTGCAGCACCGGCAATCAGCCTGATAGAAAAACAAACCTAAGAAAACCAAAGTGATGACTTTCAACTGCCCTAATAAAGTGGGTACAAAAACAAGTGACGGCTCTATTCTCGAAGAAGTATGAACCTAATAAGGAAAGTTAATTATTGAAAATAAGCTGCATGCATCTAAGGCATGAGCAAAAGTTATTTAGAAATATTTTAGACCTATTTTACGTGTTTAAATTATGCTCAAATCCGCACTTTGATGTATGTGAGTGACATCTTAAACGACATCCACTAAACCGAGACACTAAACTGCTGAGTAGAATTTTGCTTAAAATGAACCACCACTGATATGCTAAAATTAGTAATAGTTAAAATTACTTTTAGATTTCACACTGGCCAATCTGGCCAATAATCTCAAACACTTAACTGATCTGTTGTAAAAATACTGGTTAAGGGCCAGCGGGTCAGTTTTAATCTCCAACACTGCTGATCAGCATTTTGCAGCACACGAACTCATTCATTGGTGCTAATTTGAATATATATCCCTCTCACAGTCTCATCAAATTGCATTAAAAGGCAAATCACTGCTTATATACTAGCATACACATTCCTAATCAACTATGAAGGCATTCATATTGATTTCGTTAATTTACATACGATTTTCCAAGGCGGAGCAAGCTGGATTTTACGGTAAGCAAATATTTCTAATGTGTTTCTATTGTTTTGCAGTGAATATAAATGTATAATTTATATATTTTTCTAAAGGAGTACAGCAAAGTATTGCTTGCTTTTTTGTGTTTAAATAAAAATTTGATACCCAAATATCAACTAAAATTAAACCTGAAAGATGAAGGTTGGTAATTGTGATCAATATACTTATATTGCATGCTTGAAATTGACAGCGTCCTTTTGTTTTTTTTAGAGAGCGTGCTTATAAAACATATTGCTTTGTATCAAAAAGACGACTTCTCTTAAGGATGTTTTTGACTCACAATCACACAGCTGTTTACCAAATAATCACCCCTACATCAATATTCAACCTATATGATGCATAAAATTCTCACAATGCTGAATCCAATTAAAAATATTAGAGGACTAATGAGTTTTATACACATTTGTTATAGATCCAGACTGCGGATATAGCGAATACGACGACGCGGGAAATTATGAAGGACCAATATATGTTAATTCACGCCCTCATGAATTTCCTTATCAGGTAGGAATCATACATATGCTATCTTATATTTTGTGTTTTTATTTTCGCATTGACGAATTACTCTTAACAACACAACTATTTATCGTTTGGATTTAGTTTTCAGCTACCTTGACCCTATATATGATTATATATTGATCAGGTATAAAAAATAAATATACTTGTATAAAGTTTAGAATATAAATTAAAAATGTTCATCATATATTTTTTAATGAATTGATATTACTTACATAAATTACTTTATTAATAAATATTACTCTCACAGTTTCAAACAGCCGCATATTACCATTGTATTTTGTGTTGTACAATAATTTTTCAAATAATTATTAAGACAATTTCATATTGATTTTCAATTTAGATTATGCACTGGATTACATATCGTTGTCTACACAGTGTATTTCACTTGTCATTTATCACGTAACGCTTCGACAGTAATATTCAAAATCTATGATGTAATAGATTGGTGGCTCCAAATAAACCATTAACTTAAACGCTGTTACCAACAAAATTATATTCATTGTTGATAAGAAGGGCACCCCACGACACATTTTTCAAAAAGTTGTCAAATCACCTTTAAACAACATAACAAGTATTATTATCATCAAAATTATGGTTTTTGAACTTAAATATTTTGCAAAAAGGTGTTCCTTTTTTCCAAGCCAGCTGGGCTGTTCCTCCTTTTCTAGCCAGCTTGGAACAGAAAAGGAACACCTTTTGCAAAAATTTGAATCATGAATATATCAAAAATACCTTTCATATATTGTAAATAAACGTTTATTAAACAATTACAAGCAGGTTTAATCAATTTTGAAATAATTATTCTCAATATTTATTACAAAAATGAGGAAATTATCAAAAAAGGTGTTCCTCAATCTGCTAAAATCTCCAAGCTAAAATGAATTTGCTCAAAATTTCCAAGCCAGCTGGAATTTGGTGGGGAACAGCTTTTTTGGGGAACAGCTCGTGGGGTAATCTTCTTGATAATGTATCTACCAATGTATCTACTGAAGATTTAATATAACGTTGTTGATATGTTTTTATTAACTTTTTATAACGTTTAATGGTTATACTTTATATAGAGCATGACACCAAACGCTGTAGCCTGCGAAATTGTATTTCTTTGTGTGCACAATCATGCATGCTTATTTCCTTAATAGTTGTCGATAATATTCAAGGTATATTTGCTATATAAAACAGTTTAAAAACAGAAATTACACTGATCTAGAAAAATGATGAAGTGCTATAACCGAAATCATTGGGTAACTGTAGGAAAAAAAGCACCCCATGGTCCGCCATTTTGTAGATTCAAATCCATACTGTAGTAAAATTAAGTCACATGATCAGCATATATTTTGTTGAAAAATATTGCGCAAAATATGCCTGTTGTATAATGCAAAGCGAAAATCCGCTTTTCATTGTGATTATCCTGTTCTATTAACTTCAATGTTTATCAAACTTTATCAAAACTTAAAACTATTTAAAATATGTTGATTGCATCGACCCATTGAACAAACAGCCTAGGGTCATAATACTTACGCTTTAACATCGATTGTCTTATTAAAATAAGAGAATCCTTAGGGATTGTTCACACTAGACGCGGCACGCGGCAATATACTTATATGTCCTTTGTAGTACATGCGGCAGAGCCAATAAAGAACATATAGGTATATTGCCGCGTGCCGCGTCTAGTGTGAACAAGCCCTACGCGGGTTATATGATGACTGATACTTTGCATAAACTTACGTTTACCATTTGATTGCCAGGTGTCCCTGATCACAAACACCGACGCTCACTTCTGTGGAGGTGCGCTTATCAAACCAAACGTTGTTCTCACTGTTTCGAAGTGTACCGATGGACAGTAAGTACTCCGCGTAAATAAAACTTTTAAAATTGCATCATCTAAATGTGTGAATAATTTTCGGATATCATTCTTTGAATTCCATTGCATTTAAAATATACCATATTTCGCAAGATGTCGGTGTCGCAATTTTAATGTATGCATACCAAATGCGTTTTGCGTACTTTCTTCAATCCATGCAGGTAACATGTCTGGGCGTTTATAAACGCATTTTGCACCAAATCAAATATTTCTAAGTATAAATACACCTTTTGCTATCAGTCAAAACAATTTCACAGCTATTCACTTTCCATCAAGGGACTAACTGCAACAAAAATGAAAACCCACCGTAAAAACTATTTATCAGCACTTGTTAACTCAATCAGCATACAATAAATAAAAAATTATAGCTCTGTCCGGTACTGCAAATAAATAGATTTTTTAACCATGTTTGAATGAATGAACATATAGAATATAAGACTTTTTTATTGGATGATTTGATGTTTGAGATGTTCAAATAACATTAAATTACACTCTTCTTAATTAAACTTCTTTCGATTACTTATGCAAGGACAACTTATTCTATGAGGGTGAGAATCGGTGAACACACCATGAACGAACCGAATAGATACAAGCGTGATGTCGCCATTGCTGTGAGTCATTCTTGTGATTACATTATAAAATATATGATATCCGTAAAAACAAATTCCTTGAAATAACGTGATTCCTTTATTTTGTCACATATTTCTTGTAAAATGTAAGACGTATCTGATCATAGTGGTATCTATTTAGAGCTACTATGTAATCTCTACCAAATGGCTAAATTTGATTAAAATAAAGAAAAGGAAAAAGAAAAAAGAAAAGAACCATGCGGTTAAGGTTCGCTTTCACATTGATATGTTGCTTGAATCGAAATCTGTCGCAGTTTTATTTGCATCAATTTTTTGCATTAAGTTTTTCATATATTGGGCATTTTTATTGGAAGATATAAAATCAAAAACCAAACAAAAAAAACATATGTGAAACTATAGTTACAATTCAAAATTTGCTATATACTATGTGCTAGATATGTCCGAGTACAAATGTTCATCGATTCCTTCCGTTTTTATTAGTAAGATATTGTCAGTTTGTTTCGATTATATAATATGCCTATTTTTTACTACATTTAACTCAAATTCGAAAATTAGAATTATCAGAAGTTGGAATACCACGCGTTTTTGAGAATCTTTATGAATGTTTGTCCAATATTTGCCTGGCATATATGTTAATTGTTGTTCTTTAGCCGAATATTTGATATTTCCGTAAAATGTATTTCATAGGAAATAATTAACCATCCCGATTATAACTCGATTACCCATAACAATGATATTTCGATCCTGGTCCTTGACGAATCCATTGACTGGAGAATCGCTTACTTGCCTATTTGCCCACCCAATGGCAATCCCGAAGACATCGCTGGAGAAAACGCTATAATCAGCGGATGGGGTGAGTATCTGTATGGATGTTTAATAAATAATAATAATATATTGTTTTTTTTTCTCAAGCGCTCTTGAGTCCATATAAAAGCGCTGTACATGAATCTAATCCCAAAATGCACATTTAAAATAGTGTGTTTTCAGTTTTTCCGGAAAACATCGTTCGATACAATTGTCCTGATATGTGACGGAATTTCATAAAGAAGGAGAACCCCTGTGATTTGAAAAATGATATAAAATATAACAGGCCAGATTAAGTGCATTCTTAGGAAGTTTACCGGTACATGGAGCTACACATCATTTAAGAATATAAAGAATTTACATAATCACTCAACGTACGTTTGGTAGCTTGATGACGAAAAAACAACTGTTACCGAAAACGTTTGAATAAAATATACTACATCTTTGCTCATTCTCGATTGCTTTTGTGCCTCACCATACCATTATATCCAAAATAAATAAGAAAAGCATAAACAAATACAAAATTACAAGACCTAATTTTGCAATATAACATAAAGCGCTTTACCTATGCAAATTGTTCAAATGATTTGCAGATAGCCCTTTCCTGACAAACTACGATATAGTAGCGTTCCAGTGATGACACGTTCAGACTGCAATAAATGTGAGGATGTTACACAGAGCATGATGTGCACAAGAGCATGTGGATCCAACCAAAGTAAATCGTGCCTGGTAAGTTTTGCCATAACTTTTATGATTTTTAAGATAAGAAAATAAATATTCGTGCCTTTCGCCTATTTAAAAAAATAAGAAAATATAAAGGAGTTGTTTTTTGAACGAATGGTCATAACATGAAGGCAATAAAGATTGATTGGTATTTTTATTAACAATTTATGAAGCCAATGAAGTTCT